>JAYESA010000044.1:947500-1012606 GCA_036927795.1 Iris macrosiphon | reverse complement strand
GTAAGTCTCGCCGTGTATCCTCTCATGTCGCACGGCGCACTGCCACACGAGTTAGGCTATTCAATCTTTGCATGAAACTGATCCTAAGGCAATTAGAAAGACAACTTAATAGTTGGTGCACGGAACCTATATTACGTGTTTGGATTTGTCGAGCGGGCGAGTAGCTTCCCACCAGTGCATTCAATGTACTGATAATCCACCAGTTTGTTTGCAGGGTGCGGGAGAACCTCGTTCGGTGCGGATGCTCCTTCGTGCGTGCTAAGGTGTGGAGATCACTCCGAAGCAGTGCTGCATCCGGAACTAAAGCACGTATACAAGACATAATGTTGTGAACATCGCCTGTACAATCATTCTACAATTGTAAGCCACTTGGCACGCTTTTATTGTTTCAGGGAGAGGCTTGAGTGACTTGTAATCTCTGTTATACGCCGCCTGTAATACTTGTTTATATCAATAAAGAGTTGCTTTACTTCTACTTGTGTTATTCAATGCTTTCGCTATATTGTCAGCTCTGTGAACTTGTTACCGATCGTTTATGCGTTCATGACTCCGCTGCACTCGGATAATTTGTGCGACTCTGTAGCTTAAAACTCTTACCGCCAGCCAATGAACCACGGCCTTGCACGGACGTGGCTCACGGTTGTGCGGCATCACGCCCGGATGGGTCATAAAGCGATCGTTCCGCGGGAGCGCTGGCGCGGTGATTCTCGCCTAGCGGAAACGGTCGATTTAGCCTGCGGGAGATCGGGGCGTGATAGAGGAGAAGGGGCAGATCCCACTCACCAAGT
The DNA here is from genome assembly GCA_036927795.1 of Iris macrosiphon. Lineage (NCBI taxonomy): Eukaryota > Viridiplantae > Streptophyta > Magnoliopsida > Asparagales > Iridaceae > Iris > Iris macrosiphon. The sequence goes on along the minus strand of JAYESA010000044.1, from coordinate 1,011,818 downwards.
CTGATTCTGTTAGTACTTTGCCTAGCCGATACGGCCGATTCCTTGAACCCGTGGTCCGATGCAAAGCACGATCTACTCAATTGGTATGACCGTGCGAGCAGGCCGTGCTCTCCAAATCATCCGACCGACCGGACTAAGGAAGACGGCATTATCGCTCCAATCCAGCTATCCCAGTACTACTCTGAACGAACACATGATTCCATCGAACTCCGCTGCGATCTGCACATGAAACCAACTCAAATCAATATTTGTTCCCAAATCCAACAAATCAAAATGTAACCAGCTATTGCCTCATTCAATCCGACTCAGCGTAATGCGCAATGCGGTTGCGGGGCATTACATAATATACCAATTAGAATCAGGTTCGTCCTCGAACTAAATCAGTATCCATTCCTTATCGTATACCGCTTGCCCAATTTCATAACTCTGCTCCATGCAACTCACATTCTCATGATCCAGACTCAGCATCTCGTTCGCGCTGAACGCTCGCACAAATTCCATATTCACACATCCTCCTTGCATCTCAATACGTATTCCTCATATCGCTTATTTTGGATCATACACATATTTAAGGTGTCCCTGAAATACATGCAATTCAGCCGAGCTTAGTGATAGCGAATTTGGACAAGTTACACGGGTATCTTTATGTCTGAGGCATTCATTCGCTTCACTCCTGACTGAAGCAATCCTGACGTTCATCCCAACACATTCGCACAAGCGCTATTCTCAAATACGATGATTTTCCACTAATGATCTTCCACCTGACTCAAATCAGTTCGTGTTCCAACTCAATCCATCTGACTATCTCTGAATCCATACTAGCATCGTCCAAGCTCAGCCAACCAAACTCTAGCATGACTCCAATCACACAATGTTCTGCATTCACTATCTCCAACTATCACCTCATGCTCCGAACGATCATCACAACTGATACTATCCCAGCTAGGCGACTTACCCAAATATCAAACTATGCTCTTAGATCAGCTCAGCCAAACACCTCTTCCTCAATATCAATATCTCACTGGGTGAACGTCTATATTGAGGTTCATGTGATTGACGGAGATTTTGTCGCCACACCATAGGGATAGTGTCGCCACGATTTCAACGTGGACATACTCGTCACAATTTCTAGGTCGCACATGAAATAGTTCTTCGCGCCGCTTCCCCTGCCTCAAAGTACAGGATATCACCTTCGCCGTCTGTACCAGCACGCATCCCAGACTAAGTCTGATGCATCTTATAGATCTGAGGCACATCTGTCCCTTCCATTACTGCAATAATTTGATCTGAACGAGCCGCTACTTTAACTTCACAAGCTAGTTTCACAGTCGTCAATTCATACGAATGATATTCCCTTTCGGGGCACGACGAGTCAGAGGCGATGCCATCTTCAAAAATCTGCGACTCTGAATCTCATCAGTTGACTTAGGCCATTTCCATTATCGCTTCGATCTTCCGGCTGCATCTTCAGCTGAAGGCTATCCCAAGGATCTCTCAAATCCAACACTTAGTCACTAAGGCCAATCTCCAACATACACCACTCACATCCACCCTCGGCGCATTCCCAAATACGTCGCCGCGAGGGTCGTTCTATGGGTCTACAATATTCATCTCTGATTTGGCGGTCAAGTCGCTAGGGTCAGCTGTCCCGAAGCTACGCTCGATAATTGTAAGTTATCACGATGGACAGTTACTACGAACCATGTTATATCTCCTCTGCAAATCTGAGCCATAATCCAATAATTCCATCCGAACGAACTTCTAACTCCGAGAACCTCATGCACTACCTCTGACGAATCTGTCAACCAAACGTCGCTTAACCACCTAGAGCCTCACTATCTATCCAAGCCACAAATCGAGAACTGCGCTCTTAAAAACCGTCTTCCATCACTTCGCCGTTCTGTCCTGAATCCATCAAAATTTTTGAACTGCCATGTTCGACTTCTCGCATTACCACTTGCAATGATTCCGGAAACCATATACTTATTGTAATTCTTATCTGTATGCCATGCTTCATAGTGCACGTCCAACTTGCTCGAGCATCACGGTGATTTGCTTCAACGTTGCTCTCTCGTTTAGCTATCTTCAAAAGTCCATCCGCCACAATCTTTGCCCTCGTTCCATTCCTTAGCCCGTCTTAATTTCTCTATGTTCCAATTATTCAACACACTCTTAATGACTCGTGCACAAGTTTCAACATAATCTCAAATCCATATTGCCTTTACTTGTTGCCTCAATCCACCTCAGTACTGCAAGTGTTAACTTTCAATCTGACTTAACATCAACTAGACTTGCCTCATGCCCGTTCTCATTTTCGAAGAATCCGTCCACCATCGTTGCACCATTTCACCAAATTTTACTTCCGCTAAACTTGAGTCAAACTTCTCGAGCGCCAATATCCGAAATTCTTTGAGTTCGTACGAATCTATCACATTGCTCCTCCAAACTCGATCATGTTTTATTGCTCAACCAACAGCTCCAATGTGTTGCCCAAATTCATAGTCCGTGCTCGCTACCCTTCGATACACCCATCGCTCGCTCAAGCGTATCCCAATTGTTTGTTCCTCATGCTCAACTCTCTATTTGCATCAATGAATGCTCTACCGAACTTCCAAATCGTGCAAGGAACTCTGATATTCAGCTTTCCATCTGATCGATCTCAACTTGTTTCCAATACTTGTTCTGCATCAATCCATCAAATTTCAAACACTCTTTTCATTGCTTGTTCGGTTCTTGTCCAACAAAACTCCCATTTACACAAGTCCATTCTTGATCACTCAAGTCCAACAATACTTCCATTTGCACAAGTCCATTCTTGATCGCTTAAGTATAACGTATCGAAGAATACCTGAGTCAAATTTTGTTGCACCATATACCACTTGGAAATAGAGTCGCTCTCGCGCTTCCTCTGTGTCGACGAACGTCTATTCCAAACCAAATATTCCGGGGGAATCATGTCGATCGCAACTCAACATTCGTTTCTTCCATGTTCTATTTCCTAACTCAGCCGATGTGCACCAACCAACTTATATTCCTGTTACCCCGGTCCATTGCGATAATTCTATTGATGTCTATCCAAAATATTCCAATGCCACGCTCACTATGTGGTATACCATGTACCACTCCGAATCAAGCCACTACTTGCATCATAATTCTTTGTACTGATCCAAGATCTATTGGCACCATCCAATCTGCGTGATCCTGCCATCCCCAACTCAAGTCTGACACAAAACTCAGCCAACGCATGAACCATCTAACTCTTTTACCAATCTCGCTATGCAACTTGTGTCACGCCTCGGTCCAGAAGGTCTCCCGACCAACGCCCCCACCAGGCGGGAATCACCGCGCCTCGACGCTCCCGCAGGACGAATAGTCGTTTGCCACCGGGACGTGACGTCGTGCGAGCCTAGGGTTGCGCCCGCACAAGGCAACATTGTTAAAGTTTGGTTATCATCGTATATATCGAGTAAGCAGCGGAGGGACATTGTTGCAAACATTTATCCATCTTTAAAAACGGAGTCATATTACTTTCTTTTGGAAACATCTTTAAAAACAGAGTTCATATTGATTCATTCAAGCACACAAGGCAAGCCGATTGTTCTATTATCAGGGTGTGCGCAGCGTGTCTCGTGAGCTATACTCAAAGACTCTAGGGACAAATGCACCATCTAGGGACTATCCTCTATCAAGCCAACACAATGAACTAGCTATATGCTTTTCGGTCCCCGAGAAACTCAGGATCGGTAGCGGTTAATCCAGCTAACCAATGACTCTTTATCTATTGCTATTAGCAGCTCTGACTCATGGTTGCTTTCCACTATCTCTGTAGCAGCCATGACCAAGGTTCATCTCTCCACCAATAGCCATTGTCCGACCGATGTGAATGCATGAAACACTATCAAATAAACTCGAGGATGCAGACGAGGAGAACCAACAGACCATCTATCTATGTGCGGACTAGCCGCTCTCTCTGAACAAGTTCAAGCACACGATATGGTTCTCTCGAAGCACAAACCATATTGGACATATTCATGCAAACTCTTACTCTTAGACAAGCTTTTCAAGTTCTCTAGTTAAGCAGACAAGTTCGTTTCGATGAAAAGCTATGTGAGTTCTCTTATTAGCATGCAAGGCAGGTTCTATCATTCTCTTTTATGAAATTATCTTCTTAAGCAAACAAGCATTCAAAAACTCAGATTCATTATTAAGGTGTGCAAGAATCAGAGAACGAAGTTCTGTCCACTCACCTTTATCAGTCATCTCTTGCTTCAACTAGGTGCTCTTAAGGAAGAAATCATTTTTGAGTCAACAAATCGATATCTCTTGTACATAGTGCCGACGCGGAGCGGAGCACTACATACTTACCCACCAATAAAGAGTTTCGTCCTCGAAACTCAAGGAGAAACTTTTTAATATTCCGAGCAGCGATAGTCCTCATCCCTCGCCATTCTCAATCGAAAACTCTAGTAAATCACAAGCATGAAAGCACAACTCTCAAGCATATCGCGAGTCTGGATCGTGCACATATTTGGAGTGCACCTCTAGCATGAGCACGCCAACCAACTTAGCGATAACGAAGTCTTAGCATTCGAGTTTCACATCTCATTGAGTCTTGGACCGTGCACACGTTCAATGCGTCCCTCAAACATATGCCTTCAACCAAACTTCGAGATAGTGCAATCGGACAAGCTACTTGCGAAGATCTCAAGGGTTCAATCCAATTCCATATCATTTTTCATTCCAACTCAATCTCAAGTATTTGCACTATCGTTAAGCACGATCTATTCGATTTACCGACTATTGTTCATTTATTCGGGTCAAACACAGCACACGTTATCGTTTTCAAGTCTAACCCTAAGTCTTGCTACCCCAGTTCTAAAGCTTGTTCAAGCAATATGGTAAAGTCGGTCATACTGGTTCGTTCACTCAGCACAGGGTCGTCTGCCTAATTGCTAGGTCAGCTCACAAGGTCATAGGTACAGGTTCAAGCACTCGAGTCATCACGAAAATTCGTCGCACGATGCTCGCCCCCAATTCCTAGGGTCAAACCATTGTTCATCTGCACGGGGTATTCTACCCAAGCTCGTTTCACTCAGATTTTAAACATCGAGCACTGATTTTCCTACACTCAATAACACGTTCGTTTGTACGGGGTTCGAGTCCATTCAGTAAAATTCATATTATATCCAAGTTGCAGGACAAACCTAGTGATTTGCATAGTCTACCTCTTCAAGTATGTTTTGATAGAATCCCTATCCATTTCAAGTCTAGACCACTAAGCCAAGATTCAATTCTAAACCTTTTGATTATATTTTCAAGTCGTCCAATCTGATTCATGTATCCGTTCACGAAACCATCAAGCGTGATTTATTTCAGGTTCTAGGCTAACTCATCCACGAAATATTTTCGATTCACTTTTGCATTTCCAAATTCGTCTTATCGTGTCGAACCAAAGTCAAGACGATTCATTAGTTGTCACGCTCCGGTCTTCCGCAAGTTCGATTATACTCGTTGGACGTGAGATTATCACGCCAACGCTCCCGTTGGATAATCGTCCTAATACGGACGTGACGCGTGTACGAGCATAGAGTTTCGCTCGCACAAGACAAGAACGTTTGAATGTTATAGTTATCTTCGAAATGATCAAGACACCTTATATTTCACTTTTGCTCTATCCAAGTTATATATATATAATCCATCGAGTCAAGTCCGTTCATGCAGTGATTATAATTCGTCTAGCAAAATTATCCAACTTCAAGATTACCGTTCGGTAATTCCATAGTCTACTTATATCTTCCTTAAGCAACTAGTTTCAAATATTCAAGCCCAAGTCTATTCCACATTTTTGATACGTTCCATTCCATCGAGTTCGTTTGGAATAATCACCGAACATGTTCCCGTGAGTTCGATTATCCCTGCGTACGTGAAATCACTACGCCGGCGCTCCCGCAGGATAACCGTTCTCGTTGGGACTGATTTTGAAGGTTATCGTTTCGAACTTGATTTCAAGATCGTTGTTCCAAACTCCAAACCAAATCCATTATTGTTCATCTCTTTCATCGAATCAAGATTTTTATTTTTGGGCTAACTTCTTATTCAAGCGATATTATTGCATTCAAGTTTAGTCCGTTTGTTTCAATCCGAAATCGTAGGTACAATCCTCCAAGTTTCCAACAAGTTTTCCTAACCGAGATATTGAATTATATTTCCTTGAATTCCAATTCGATATAAGCCTTATCATTTGGTTCTAGACATTCTCAAATCGTTCATCCAACTTATCGCACGAGACCTACGAAACCGTTTGGACATTTCTAAATGATCCATACACCACTCAAAATTGAGTCATCCAATCAAATCCTCAATCGATTTGTATTTTCGACACAAAATATCGTTCGAGCTATTCCCCAAAATCCAGGCACGATTCTCAATATTCGCCTAAGCGATAAATCCGAGAATGTTCTATCAGTTGGCATTCTAAGTTTGACTTGTCTTATTCCTTAACGATATCCCATCTCGTTTGCAACTTGCTTGCACCAAAGGGTCTTGGCGCACAATACTTTACACAACTTAGCCGAAAGGCTGTGTGCAAAGCTAACCGTTCGGACAATATTCGATTTCACATGAACCAGTTGGGCAATCACGTATAGGTATTCCTGTTTCGCCCATAAGTCGCAATTCTAGCACGAGTCTATTTCCAAAGGGTCTAGCACAGGTCGGCACAAAGACCTCGGGATTCCAAATCTTCGACGATACGTCAGGGCAGGGATTAGGGTGTGTACTTATGCAACAGGATAGGGTGATAGCCTATGCATCCAGGCAGCTGAAAAAGTACGAGAAGAATTATCCTACGCATGATCTGGAACTAGCGACAATTGTATTTGGGCTGAAGTTGTGGCGACACTACCTTTATGGAGTGGCTTGTCGAATTTATACCGATCATAAGAGTTTGAAGTACTTATTTACCCAAGCGGATCTTAACCTACGACAGCGACGTTGGCTAGAATTAATAAAGGATTACGACTTGACGATAGACTACACACATGGTAAGGAAAATGTGGTAGCGGATGCGTTGAGTCGGGTCTTTGCGGGATCCCTGTCCGTCGATAGCAGGTTACAAAGGGACTTAGAAGAGATGGACATCGAACGCCGAATTCGATATCACGGCGCACGGGTTGCTCAGATGCGATTTGTACCCAACCTGATAGAGAGGGTCACATCTACTTAGAGGGAGGATCCATTCCTAAGAAAATGCGCGAGCAGATTCTAGCGAGGAAGGCGAAGGACTTTGCAGTAGATGAGAATGGAGTGTTGCGAGTTAAAGGAAGGCTATGCATCCCCAATGACTCAGAACTCAGAAAGGAGATCCTTACAGACGCTCACTATGCACCCTATACGATCCATCCTGGGAGCACAAAAATGTATAGAGATCTTCGCACTATTTTCTGGTGGCACGACATGAAGAAAGATGTGGCGCTCTGTGTCGCAATGCATAACCTGTCAGAGGGTGAAAGCAAAGCATCAGAGACCGGACGGAGAAATACAAAATTTTGCTATTCCAGAATAGAAGTGGGAGCACATAAGCATGGATTTCATTGTTGGCTTGTCAAGGACGCAATGGGGGAATGACGCAATCTGGGTCATCGTCGATCGGTTAACCAAGTCAGCACACTTCATTGCCATCAAAAATACTTGGAGCACCGACCGCCTCGCCCAGACCTACCTTGATGAGATAGTCCAGCTGCACGGAGTGCCAGTTTCTATAGTATCAGATCGGGACGGACGGTTCATCTTACGTTTCTGGAAAAGCCTTCAGTCAGCGATAGGGACCAAGTTGAAGTTATGTTCAGCCTACCATCCTCAAACAGACGGCCAAACAGAACGGGTGAATCAGATACTAGAAGACATGTTGCGCCTCTACGTAATCGATTCAAAGTCAAGTTGGGACGTCTACCTATCGCTGGTCGAATTTGCATACAATAATAATTATCAATCCAGCATCTAAATGGCTCTGTACGAGGCTCTGTATGGGCAGAAGTGTAGGTCACCGATCTGTTGGGATGAAGTTGGGGAGCGGCAAATCCTTGGGCCGGAACTGGTTGAATAAACAGTCCAAAAGTTTCGGTTGATCCGATATCGGTTAAAGGTAGCACAGAGCCGGCAGAAGAGCTATGCCGATATACGTCGTCGCCCCATTGAGTTCTAAGAGGGTGACTACGTATTTTTAAAGGTCTCACCCATGCGTGGAGTTACAAGATTCGGGGTAAAAGAAAAGTTAAGTCCGAGATTTGTTGGCCCATTCAAAATTCTCAGACGAGTCACTTCAGTTGCCTATAAAATTGCTTTGCCACCAACCCTGTCAGAAGTGCATGATATTTTCTATGTGTCGCAACTTAGAAAGTACGTGCATGACCCGAACCACGTGGTAGACTTCGGTCAGCTAGAACTGCAGGCGGACTTGTCGTACGTCGAAGAGCCCGTTCAGATTCTGGATCGTAAAGAAAAGCAGTTACGGAATCGAGCAGTCTCGCTAGTGCGAATTCTTTGGCGAAACCACGCGGTCGAAGAATCGACCCGGGAACTCGAATTTGATATGAGGGAAAAGTTTCTCTCATTATTCCTTAGGGGTAGGTTCTATTCCTAAATTTTGAGGACAAAATTTTCTATTAGATAGTTATGATGTAGTGCCCCGTTTTTCCTGTTCGGAGAGCGCGGCTAAGAAATACTTGGTACCGTTCGATCGGGACAGATTGAATCAAGATTCTTTCCTCGTTATGGATTGGTTTCTTCGGAATTATGTCCCATATTCAACGGATTGTGCCTCAAGGAAGGACTCGGCGGCAGAGTCGAGAGGGACCTTTCCGCTGCGCTGGTTTTGTTGCTCGTTTTTTATGTCGCTTGGTTGCTTTCTTGTTTTTGAACGGTTTAGATTGATTTTATTGCCTTCGTTCTTAGGATTTCATATTTCGTATCGAACCTTTGGAGACCGAAGTAGGAGATATTGATCATCTGTTGGTGCGTGCAGGTGATCGGGTAGGCGACGCGCAAGCGGAGTCTTGAAGATCTCTCATTTTCTCCTATTTCACCAACTTGTGATTGGCTTTACTTCGATTAGCAACCTTCTTCCAAGTCTTCACTCTTAATAAATTGGCTCATTTGTGCATCCCGCTCCAACGATACCAAAATAAAGAATAAATCGAGTCAAATAAAAGAAGAGTTAAGACTTGAAATACTTACAATGCTTGTCACCTAGAATTCTCAACGATCACATTGATGCGTGTTTGTCCGTTATGCATTTATATATATTCATGTGTCAGTTGTAGTTAGAACTTATTCTATATAACTATACAGATGTATTGTGCAACTAATTGAAATGCAATCACTTGGATAGGTAAACTATGCCAAATGCACTGTGCTAAAGTAGATACGTACATTCTTTTGGCTAGAATGCTTTATCTATTAACTTAGTGTCAATGTGTGGTTCGGTCGGACAACTTGTGCATAACATTTAGTTCCTGCGAACGGTGCCCGGGATACTGGGCCCGATTCGTTCCGGGCGGAACTTGGATAGCTACGCTAGCAAGCATAGCAAGGGTAATGCGGGGGCCTTGTAGCGGGGCTTGTTACCCGCGCTGCAAGGGTCACCGTCTTACTGTAGATATTGTCCACGGTGGCAATGATGTTCCATGACCCAATATATATATATATATATATATATATATATATATATATATATATATATATATATATATTTCTGCATTGCTTGCTTAAACTAATGATGTTTTCGTGGCAGAGAAGAACATGGTAAGTATTGTACAGGCAGTTCAGACGGAAAGGTAAAAGTCACAAAACAATGGCATATTTATTTCTGTAAAGTGTAGTGCCCCGCTCCGCGTCGGCACTATGTATCAAGGTGAGTGGGCAGAACTTCGTTCTCTGATTCTTGCACGCCTTAATAATGAATCTAAGTTTTTGAATGCTTGTTTTCATAAGAGAATGATAGAACCTGCCTTGCATGCTAAAAAGAGAACTCACCTAGCTTGTCTTTGAAACGAACATGTCTACTTAACTAAGAGAACCTGAAACGCTTGTCTAAGACTAAGAGTTTGCATGAACATGTCCACTATCGCTTGTGCTTCGAGAAAACCATATCGTGCTTGAATGTGTTCAAAGATAAGGCGGCTTGCCCGCAACAGAGAAATATAGTCTGATGGTTCGTCTGTCTGCATCCTAGAGTTTATTTGATAGTGTTTCATGCATTCGCATCGGTCGAACAATGACTATTGGTGGAAAGCAACCATATGTCACGGCTGCTACAGAGATAGTGGAAAGCAACCATGTGTCACGACTGCCAATAGTATCAGATAATGAGTCATTTGTTAGCTGTATCAACCGCTGCTAATCCTGAGTTACTCGGGGACCGCTCTGCATATAAGATAGTTCATTGTGTTGGCTTGGATAGAGGACTGCCCCTAGATGTGCATTTGTGTCTAGATGTGCATTGTCCCTAGAGTCTTTGAGTATAGCTCACGAGATGCTGCGTACACCCTGATAACAGAATAATTGGCTTGCCTTGTATGCTTGCTTATATCGCATATGAACTCTGTTTTTAAAGATGTTTCCAAAAGAAGTAATATGACTCTGCTATCAAATTGCATGTAACGAACATAGGTTAAAACTAGAAAGATTACTAGTAATGTAATATTTTATAACATGATTACTTAGTGTTAGTTTTAGTGAATGCTTGCTTCTGTTCAGTTGTTTTAGACTCACCAGTACTTATAAAAGTGTTGACCCACCAACAGTTTGCTTGCTTGCAGGTACTGGATCATCCGAGGGGGCGATAGGCGTGCCTCATCCCCAAGACCCGAAAATCTGATTAGTTTTGTTTGCCTCGAGCTGCCTTCGTATAGAGGGGGCATAATGTATGGAATGATGCCTATGTAAACAGAGGACCCAGTCCCTCGATTTGCCCCGAATACTTAGATGCATAAGTGCTATGCAACAATGTTCCTCCGCTGCTTACTCGATTGAAGCGATGATAGCCAAACAACTTAAACGATATTGCCTTGTGCGGACGCAACCCCAGGCTTGTATGGTATTACGTCCAGGTATCAAACGGCCATACGCGCCCCGTCGAGAGCGCCTAGGCGCGGTGATTCGCGTCCGGTCTCGGCGGGGAAAACGGTGGTCGGACGGCCCTCGGGGCCGGGGCGTGACATAAAGTGCATACTCAATGCTTGCATGTAAAATAATCTAAGGCAAGATAGAAAGACCACAAATAATTTGCATGCTTCATATAAACAAACTTTGGATTTAGTTAGTTGGGTTAGTGTCATGCCCCGATCTCCCGCAAGCTAATCGGCCGTCCCCGTTAGGCGAGAATCACCGCGCCAGCGCTCCCGCGGGACGATCGCTTTGACCCATCTTGGCCTGATGTCGCACGAGCGTGGAGCCGCGCCCGTGCAAGGCCGTGGAATTTGGCTGTCGGTAAGAGGTCTAAGCCGACGAGTCGCACAGATTGTCCGAGTACAGCAGAATTATAAACGCATAGGCGATTGGTAACAAGTTCACTAAGTCGTCATTAGCGGAAGCATTGAATAAGACAAGTATATAAGTAAAATAAACTCTTTTTATTGATATTGAACAAGTGTTACAGGCGGCGCTAGGCCGAGATTACAAGTCGCTCAAGCCTCTCTATCTGAAACAGTAAAAGCGTGCCAAGTGGCTACATTTGTGGAATAATGTACAGACGATGTTCCAACATTATGTCTTGTATATGTGCTTCAGTTCTGGACGCAGCGCTCCAAGGTTCCAGAGCTAACTCCATGCCTTAGCACGCACGAAGGAGGCATCCGCACCGAACGAGATTCTCCCGCACCCTGCAAGCAACCTGGTGGGTTATCAGTACATGAATGCACTAGTGGGGAGGCTACTCGCCCGCTCGACAAATCCAAATACGTAATATAGGTTCCGTGCACCAACTATTATATTGTCTTTCTAGTGTTGCCTTAGGATCAGTTTTATGGCAAGGATTAGAATAGCCTAACTCGTATGGCAGTGCGCCGTGCGATATAAGAGGAAACACGGTGAGACTTACCAACTTACCATCTTCATTCCCTGTCCAAGGCAAACCAGTTAATTCAAGCACGAATATTTATAATGAAAACCAAGGCAATAGCATATGCAACACGAGCATTGTGAGCGAGATTATGTTTCGGATGCACGAGTTACACGAAATATCAGGTGTGTTGCATAAGATGTTCAAGTGCTCATATGCATAAGTGTTATTATAATCAAGATCGTTTAGGTGTTTCAGTTATTCTCGATGCGATGCAATGACTCGCACGTTGATAGCCGCTAAGCAATGATGACATCTATATGAACAATTGTCGCTGGCATAGCCATAAAGGACCAATTTAGTCTTGGGCAAGAGTGGTATGCAACGCTAGGTTCTCGAGGCGAAGCATACCAACCCGCCCGCTCGAGAGACTATCATGATGTTCCATCCGGATCGAATCGGCCCCAGTGCCCCGGTGACCGTCTATGGAATAAGATCCGAAGATCCCTCTTGATTCCAAGTTATCCGCGACACGCAGTCTTGGGCTTTCCAAATCCATAACTTGATGTGATAATCCATGATTCTTGTTCTGAACCGAAAATTTGTTCCATGAGCTGTGATTCTTTCTTTACTGGACATGATTCTCGTTCAGATGTAAACTGGATGTGATTATCATTCAGATGTAAACTTGACAGGATTCTTGATCAATGAATAACTTGTCTTTATGCATTCCCCTGGTGCGGGGACTGCCTTAGCGACCAAACAGTTCCAGATACTTGCAGGTTCATATTGCACAAAAGGACTATTTGATAGTCTTCTGGCTAACTCGAATACATGCACGATACACGATAGTGTTCTTGATTGTGGAATAATTTTGTGTGGCAACCATTGTGTCGAGGCAATATTACAAATTTAACATATAAGCAGGCAAGCATGCATTTGTGTAACCATATGCATTCATGTTGGCTCGGGCCCGGAGGTAAGCCGAGGAGTAAAACCGTAAGGGACTTACCGAGCGACATGATTTAGGGTCATGCAGTGTAGTAAGTGAACAATGCACTACATAACATATGTATATCGTTTTACACGAGGCATAGTGGAGTCCTGTTGCACAAGGCAAAGGTAGCATGCGAGGGTCTGATTACAAGCAATATTTTATTTTCATATTCTAACACAAGCAATACAAGTTGCGATTATTCCCTTAGCTAGGTGCGTTATATTCTTATTACCAGAAGTACCATATCTTAGTGCTATTGGAGCTTTGATGTATCTTGTAAATTGTACAAGACATGATATAGCATTCTATGTAAACTTACCGACAAAATATAGCTCGGCACGAACACAACGATATTGGAATGGTGTTAAACATATATTACGTTATCTTCGAGGAACAACCGTGTAAACCCCCTCACCCAAAAATAGGTATCTTGTGTGTAGTTTATGTCACGACCCTCGCCCAAAAAATTGGACATGAGTCGTGGGTACGTCCAGCCTACGCCGCAGCATCGGCGGTAGAACGCTGTCTAGGTCTACTATCTAGCTTATAATATCACGCAATCAATATATAGGTACCTGTCAAGATCTTAACTCCAAACGGAGGAGCAATATCAAAATAATAATCACAATGTACTCAATCACGAATCTAAGCACAATAAGATAACACAGAAATCTAACAACTCCAAAGTCTAAACAACTGCAACTAAAAACAACAACATCAATAATAATAATACAACATCCAAAACATATACAATACAAGGTCTCAATCCAAAACTGGAGACAAATCCGGTACCAAAAGCTAATAAACAACAACTGAGGTCCTAGTGATCCCGGCTACCAACCCGAAAATCACTCCTAAACTAGAGGGTCCCTGTCTGCACCATCGACAGGCTGAGGTCCATAAAACGTCGGACACCAATCCTCCGGATCCTCTGGAAAAAATGTCCAGTCAGGACTGGAGCAAGTACACCTCTAACAGCAGTTCCAGTTAAATGATAAAAACTATAAAACAGTTGTAGCAAGTAGCAAGGTGAATGAAATAAAATATGAAACAAGGAAATATACATATCACGGGTACATAAAGGTAAAGATGCATGAATATCAGAAGCAAGATAGTAATAACTGCAAGATACAAGAAATCTAAACTAAGATCAAGTATGTGCGCAAGAACGTGTAGTGAGTCCAGCAAGAATACATGTAATGAGTCAAGTCCAGAAACTATAAGTGAGACCAGCAAGAAATGCAAGAGAGTCCAGACTATAAAGAATGAACTCGTGTCTTTGAAATACCTGTTTCGACATGTAAACGGCTAGAGGTAAGTACGGCTCACCGCGCACTGGGTGCGCGGCTGCTATCATTCCAGATTAGACCAGAGGAGGTGATTCCAGTGATTCCAGTTGAAAATGTTTACATGTCTACTCGAGTATTTTTCCGTCCCGACTAGTACAAGTGAATCCAAGACCCGACACGTAAATCAAGTATGAGTCCAGCCAGAAACATGAGTGATGCCTGTAGTGATGCCTGTAGGTGATGCCAGTAGGTGATTCCAGAATAGAGGCCAGAAACATGAAATATACGTGTCGCAAGTAAATGAATCCAGAAATACCAGTCCGTGTCGTCCGGGAAAATCAGATGATACTATACTAGAAGCTGAATCATAATAATCATCAGATAATAAAAACTATCAGAGAATGTACTCGCCTGACGTCCTGAGCAACTGGTGATCCGAACCGGTGTCGCAAGGACCTATTGCGAAAAGCAAGGTTAAACAGGGTTCTAAAGAGTTAAACAGATATAAAATAGCTAAAAACAAGCTTCTAGGGTCGTTCAAGGTCAAACGGGTCAAACCGGTGAAATCTGGGTCAAAAAGTCAACTCTGGGTCAAAAAAGTAAACTCTGGGTCAAAACTAGGTCAAGCGTTGACTTTTACGGTCAACGAGGACAATTATGGTTAATGCTAGGTCAAACTAGGGTGCCCCTAAAATTCTAGATCAAAACTAGGTCATTAAGCTAATAAACCCTCAAACTCGACTCCTTGAGATACCGGGATACCCTCGGTATCCGATATCTCAACCTATGCGATACGTCCCGTTTATACCCTCTAAAATATATACTAGCACGTATGTATATATATAACTATATATATAAAAGCATCTCTAACCTTATTCCTAGGCTAAAATCCAATACCTTGCCCCGACGGTATTGAGATACTCAAGCCTTACCCCTTACTAACACTAGCTAGCTAACTAACTATCTATATATATATACCATATACTAATACATATATATATAACATATATCTAACTATATAGATATATATATATATAACCTAGTGTATAGACAAATACCTCATTTCCGATACCCAATCTTACCTCAATACCTTGGTATCTTAAGATATTGAGATACCTTACCCTCTAATTCTAGGTAACTTAGCTAGCTATCTATATATATACTTATATATATACTACTATATGTAATATCAATCTATCTATATATATCTATATATATATATATATAGTCTAGTAGAGGCCATACCTCAACCTTACCCCCGATACCCAACTTATCTCAATACCTTGGTATCTCAAGGTATTGAGATACCTTACCCTCTAATTCTAGCTAACTAGCTAGCTATATATATATATATATATATATATATATATATATATATATATATATATAACCTAGTATTAGGCTACCTCAATATCTTACCTCTCTTACCTTACTACCCTCAATACCTTGGGTATCTCGAGGTATTGAGATACCCAACTATCCCCCTCTCTAACACTAACCATAGCTAACTATCTAACATATATATATATATAACCTAGCTATATATCTAGGCTAATATATATATATATAAACACATATGTATATATATATCTACGTATCTATATATATATATCCACATATACATATACATATACATATACATCTATACTAATATATATCTCTAACTATATATACTAGTATCTATCTATCTCTATATCTATCTATGTATCTATCTATACATATACATATATCTCTATCTATATATATATATATATATATATACATCTATACATATATACATATATCTATATAAAAGAAGGGGGAGGGGGAAAACTGGATCGAGCGCGCGCGCGCGCGCTGAAACGCGCCGCTGAAACGCGCTCGCGCTGCTGCCGCGACGCTGCCGCGGCGCTCCGTGGCACCACGAGCGCTTGCTGCTGCTGCGCTCGCTCGCTCGCTCGCTCTATGCTGCTGCGGCGCTTGCAGCTCCTCGCGCTCTCTCTCTCGCTCTCAACTCTCCCCTCGACACACCCCACACACACACACACACAAACACGCAAGCACACACTCACTAACACACACTCACTCTCACACACCCTCACACACACTCTCACACACACTAACACACACACAACTACACACACACACAAACACACGCTCACTCTCACACACCCTCACACACACACACACTCACACACACTAACATATATATACAAACACATATCTATAAATATACACACAATCATACATATATAAACACACATATGTATATATATAAATACATATATAGACACACACATACATATATATATATATATACTCATACAAACATACATAAACACAACACACACAACACACAACACCCCACCAACGCACGTCCAACGACCCCTACACCTATAAATACATATATATATATATATAAAATATAACCCGAGAACTCTAGCACACACTCTCCGAAGCTAACCCAACACGCGCACAAGCCCGAAACTAAGAAACCAAGTCGAAATGGCCGTTCGGTCATTTCGACGAACACGTGGTGTGCGGTTCGCAAAACCTCCTGAAACGCACACCAAACCTACTCGGAATCGGCCCAAAATTTATCCACGGGTTCTAAACGATGTCTAGATCCTAGAAAAAATGCTAACTCGTCGATTCTAGGTCTGTGGCAAAAACGCGCGTGCACATAGAACCGGCGACGACGAAAATCCCCAAAACGCCCGAAACGCCCATTTCTCCGCGACACGACTTCACGTGTCCGAACGGAGACACGTACTAACCCTCAAGTCACCCGACAACGTCTACCTAGGTCCGTCTAACCTAGGGCATCACCCAAAATTGGGCCAATCTCGGATTTCACCCGAAATTGACACAAAACCTAATGTTAAAGTCTCCAAACACAACCAAACTTGCTCCAACTTCCTCCCACGGGTAGGCTTAGGGTCTAGGAAGGTTCTAAACCACTAATTACACTATATAAGAGTAATTACAAGAGAGAAAATTAGGGTTTACCTCTTGGGAGTTGGAATTCCAAGCCAAAGTCTCCAAAAAGCTCCAAATTTACCACACCAAGCTTCCAATCCAAGCTCCAACACCAAATCTAAGCTCTACCCACCTAGGTTAGGGAAAAGAAAAGGGTTAGGGTTAACACAAATGAAAGAAATAGAAGAAGGAAGAGAAGAAGAATGATGTTCTTACTTGAAGTTGTAGGAATTGGAAGAAGAAAGAAGAAGAAAGAGTGGAGAAGAGTGGAGAAGAAGAAGAAGAAGAAGAAATAAAGAAGAATGAGGGGGTCTGGTCATATTCGGCCAAAGGGGGGGATTAGGAAATAGGTTTGGGTTAGGGTTAGTGAAATAAATAAAAAGCCCCTAATTCAAGTCATCCTAATTGGGATTTGGGTTTGGGGTTCCAAAAGCACTCAAACTAACTCCTAATCTCTCCAACTAACTAAAATAAAATATAAATAACTATTCTAAGCCAAGAAATAAGTCTAACAAGGGTGTTGGTTGGGTCGGACATGGGTCCACTAGGGTCTGACATGGGTCCAGGCTAGCCAAAATACTAAAATAACTAATAGAAAAATAATACAACCATCAATTAAATATAAATACAAATATTTATAATAAATACACAATTAACCAAATTAAAATAAAAAAAATACTCGGCTCTTGAAATGGGGTAGTGACAGTTTATATTTCTTGTATTTGTTTTAGATTATATTTTTATCAATTAAAATTCAATGATTATATCAGGATATTTCACTGTGGTGTGGACATTAATAATATAGGATGGCCCCAAAATCTGTATCTCCCTTCATATGAAGTAGCCTACACATGAGACACTACATGTAGGATCTTATCGTGGCACATAAATTCGATCCCTTGGTGTTAGTATGACATTAGTGTAACCACCATAGATTAAGTGTTTAATATTTAGATATTTTATATATATAATTTATTGTGATTATTTTTCGATCCCAAATCCTACAACTAGTATCCCATAATTCTCCGTGTCAAGTTAGACATTTTTCTCTTTTTGTAAGATGTGCATATTATCTACTATTACCTATTTTGTGGATAACTATTTAATTAATTACTTAGTTAATCACTTAATATAATTTTTAGATTTATCATAACTAGATAAATATATAATTATTAATTACAAAATATTTTATAAAATATTTTGAGTGTAGTATTTTAATAAAACTTTACAAAGTAATTTTCTAGAATTTATTTTGTGTGCAAATATTATTTTTGAATTTCTAAACTCATTTATATACGTGAATATATGTTAATAAATATATAGTTAATAATAATAATAATAATAATAATAATAATAATAATAGAAACAAAAAGAAAAAGAAATGAAAAGAAAAAGAAAAAGAAAAATATAAATCCTAAAACCTAACATATTCTCTAATCTACTAAAACTAAACTATTACAAATCCTAACTACCTACTCTACCCAACCCTCCCCCAAGCAAAACCCATCCCGCGGCCACTCCCCCCCCACTATATATATATATATATATATATATATATATATATATATATATATATATATATATATATACACAAAATTAAACCCTAACATAAACCCCTAACCCTAAACCAATCATCCGACGCCAACAACCTCGACCCCACACCGCCGGAGACCTCAAGCCAGCCATTGCATCACCGCCCGGAACCCAGCGCCGCCGGCCACACCCGCGCGATCGCGAGCAGTCTGCTGCAGATTCGAGCAGCGACGTGCCCTACTTCAAGCGCAGTTTCCACCTCGTCTCTCGACCGATTTCTGAACCATCTTCACCGGTATGATCACGACCTATCCCCCTCTCAACCATGTTAATTAGTTTCCATCGAGCAGCGTTAATCACGAGGTAGAAATCGAGGCCAAGTTGAAGAAAAATCACATATTTAAACTGTTACGAACTATTTCAACGATATATGTTTAGAGGCCGATATCTTCCACCATAGACATCCAAATTGAAATCTACTTTTTGCTATGTAAAGTCAATATAACCAAGATCATTCCCTATTAATTAGTTTATTTTATTTTATGTTAGAATCAGAGATAAATTAGGTTGAAAACTGAGAAAAACTTATTTTTAAAATATTAGAATTTGCGATACAGAGTGCACCCCGTCAAACGGGACCGCCCTGTCGTGTACAAATTGCACCGAAAGGCGCGTATGGTATGTCCTGACGTGTGGGCTTTCACGAAAACTGATTTGGACGTGTGTGCGTGTCGGAATCAACCCGTATCCGTAAAAAAATCTTCGTATTGCGACTTTTGTAAAACACCACCCCATTTTGTGTATACTCGTCGGAATACGACGAAACTTGCGCCATTGAATTCATGGTATCACGCTGGTCCTGTGACCCAAGCTTTACGTGATTCTGAGACAGTTGACCAAGCCCCTATTTGCGGGCTCCACGATTGACTTTAAGGGCGAATTTGTATTCGGCTCACCAGAATCCAAAATTGGACATACCATTGAGTTCGTATTGACGTTTAAAATTTGTTGACCTATAATTTGTCCCATTTAGAGACCTTTACCTCTGGCACGCTTTTTGGTGCAAAGTGGGCCACATGTGGATCCCGCTTTGATCCGAAATTACCATTTTGCCCCTGTGTCCAAATTGGACGAAAGGGTAGTATTTTCTGACTATCTCGCTGATTTCGAGAACGTTGGTGATATTTATTTTAGCATCCGAGGAGGTTTATTCGGAGGCCATAGTTTCTAATCCTCTGTACTTGACACCTGGATGTTTATACTACGCAGCTTTCTTGCCAGACAAGTATACCTTATCATTGTACTGTGATTTATATTCCATATGGTGCATGTATTTTATTTCTGTCATTTAGTTCATATATTTTAACTGCTATATAAACTGCGCGTCCAAGAATAACTTGGGTGCAACGACGGTGGCGTCATATTCTATTTTTTTATTATATATTATGCATATCGACCTAGTTTTACGAGACCACCACATGATTTGGAGGCATCATTAGGTTTCATTGGCCGTGACACATCTTTTACACGAGTGTGAGTCTCATGTAGGACACGGACTTGCGTGACAGGCTGGCCTCCTGTACGTATGGGACGTGCGATAGAGAATAACTCCTTATAGAAATTGCATGCTAGAAGACTTGACAGTTATTAGAGGTATCATTGTGTCATGGATATGACATGCTTAGAGCATGGGGTGGAGAGAACAACAAGTAAGGCGTTTGGGCTCTTTTGCACTTTTCTTGTGTAACCCGTACGCTCCGCCGGAGATGCGCGGTCATGATGACCACTATATATATTATTATTATCAGGCGGCCTCTGGCGTTCAAAAGACGACATACTTTTTAGGCCCCTGAATCTCCGAGAGAATCATGCCGATCCTATTTTGGCCAGATAGTCCACTTGTTGGAAAGTTGTTCTCAAAATACATTCACATAGATGGTTAGGCGACCCTTGGATGTTTATTTTTCAGTATTTTATGGCATGTACTTTTTGTATCTTGTTATATCCCTCTGAGGACATGGTCCCTTTCTAGGTATAGACTTGCAGGATTATCCACAGGAGTACGGACCCAGACTTGATGCTTCATACCAGACTGAGGAGGTCTTACCTTCATAGTACATTTGATTCATTGCAGCTGATGGATATTCTAGTTGCTACTTCCTTATTGACATTTATCTTATATTAGAGTTTAATCTCTTCTCTCATTAGTAGTTTTTAGTATAGTCGATTGGCAGTGAATTTGTTTCCATCTGACTATCATTCTTTGATACTTCATATTTGAGATTCAGTTATTTATTCCCATTCCTTTATTTATGCTGTGGATGAGATATAGATTGCGTGTGACTTGTGTTGACAGTATATTACCACTTGTGGATTAAATATTCATAATACATCATACGTATGTGTTATGGTTTCCATATATTAGAGTTGCCATATACATACGGCTGGCATACTTACGTATTCCTAGTCCTATGTATTTTGGGGCTGGGGCGTGACATGTTTTTAGTGGTGGTCCATGCAGGTCGAGAGTATATTGTCTTGGTTACGTTACTGTACCGAGCAAGCCTGCAAATAGGATTAGAGTTTTAGGTTTCATCCACATACTTGACTTTTCTTCTTGATTTCGTTCCAAATTCTTGAACTCATCTTTCTTCCAATCTGTTCTATTTAAATAATTGTATCATGCTTGATTCATGTACTTCCCTAATAGTTCCTTGAGTATAGCCTTTTCCTAGAATATAGGAATCCTTGTTGTTAGGATTATAATTAGGGTAACATTCCTACTAAGAATACAACTAGAATATTGACACATTACTAAGTTTAGAATACCTAATGAACCCTAGCATCTCTTACCCGTAGATTAATTAACCACTATCCCTTGATATATTTATGAAGGACTTGAGAGTAGTATAGGCACTACTAGAGTTAGTTAGAAATTTGACCATATTGTTTGACCCTAGCATTGAGGAACCAATAGAAATCCAAGGTTGAATATTAGGACTACACCTAACTTTCATAGTGAGATAATATTAGAACAATAAATTTAGATTCTTGTCTTGATATTAGCAGAACAGTACCTTAAAAAATCAAGAGAATTGAATAGAACATTTTCTTGATCATACCTCGAATACAGAGATTAGCATACCACCCTTCCTTAGGAAACCATGATATTATCAAGAGTCTTTCTATTTAATTTTATATTTTATTCCTCCGAAACCTTAACGCTCGCTATTTGTGCGACGACTAAATTTTTTTTCCTTCATCTTTCAATTCGTGCCACCCAACCCTTCTGATTGTAGGCCAAGTAATTTTTTTATGTTAAGGATATATAGTTTGCTAGGATTATAGTTAATCTTAAAATTTAAAATTCTGTGCTTAGTAGTTAGAACTTGATAGTTTGAGTTGTTCATTTAGATTATGATTTTATGATTATACTTTAGTTTCAAATCAAGTAATCTGTTCTACATATCTCAATATAGGTTATATCCTATTTTACTTGAGAGCCAGTAACTTCTCCATTCTTAGTATTAACACTTTTGTTCTATAAGCACTATGATTAAGACTTAAGATGACCATTACCTATATAATGCAATAGGATACCCTAATAAGTACCAAGATCTTTCCCTCGTATACCCTAACAAGAGTTTCTACTTTATCCCCACAAGGCAGTTACAGTATTAGTTTATTCTTTTAAGTTGGGTAGTATGCCTCACAACCTAGTATCACAAAGTCCTTTTGACCGATTAATGAAGTGTAATTGAATGACATTAACTATATGCTAGTATAAGACGATAGTGTTTATCCAGACTGTAGAACTTAGAGGCCTATATCCCCATTTGGTCGACTAGAGATTTAGATGAGTTAGTATGGCAACTGTAGAGGCACAACACCGGACGAGTCTTATCTTCTTTGTGAACTTGAATTATTTTATACATTTTTTCATCATAATCCAGCGTATTTATATTTTCTGAACTACCTCGACCTATGTTGCTATTATAGCCTAGTTTAGCAAGCTTATTCTTTTATCGAGCTTGTTCATGACATATGTGTTATTGGGGACGCCTACTAATACATTGTCTAAATCAGAATCAGTGTATTATGGTCTAGCTAATTTTAGTGCGCTTAGTTCGCTCTTCGCATAACTACTTTACGTGGATTGAGATATATAGTTGACTCAGCTTGTTAGACGAATATACTTGTCCTCTAGACAGGTCAGAGCATATCATATCAGGTACATAATTGTTCTGATATGAATATGTGAATAGGAATTTTCCAAATAAGATTTCAATCCACAACTGCCTTGACAACTCCCTTTTGAATTCTTAAAATCGTCTTGAACCCCGTACTTGTATTCTATCACCTCCTCCTTGAATTCTTTATTATTGTTCTCCGTCTTCCCCTATTTCGGAAAGACGAACGCTCGTGCTTGGTATACGTTTGATACACGGAGAGTCCTAGATATACCCCATAGGCCAATCACATTACTTTGTGACTATCTTTTGTAATTAAGGATATATCATATGTGATGTTAACATTTTTTGAGGATTGAATAACACGATTAAATAATTTAAGGATATTTTTCTTAAAAGTATAGCCTTATGTGATAGATCGGTAAATTCTAAGTTGGATAGAAATTGCATTATCAACTTAAGGTGAATTTCTTTTAGATTGTGATCAAGTAAGATTAGATTAAGAGATTTAAGTCATTTTAATTTTGAATTTTTTTAGAAAAATGATTAAGACGATGAGGATATTAATGAATTTCGATATCTCGATATTGCGAACCAAATATTTATAATTTGAGCATATGATTTAAATTTTTAATATTGAAGGTTGAATCATCAATTTAAATTTTGAGGATAAATATATAATTTTAGACTTGAACAATTGTTGAATTAGATTTAAAATTTTATAATTTGATGATTTGAATTAAAAGTTAAATTTTGATTGTTGGATCACCCATTTGAAATGTTGAGGATGGAAATTAAATTTAAAATTTGAAGAGTATGAAATTCTTAAGTTGAGAATAGGAATAAGATTTGATTAGAATTATTTTCTAGAGGAGATTATGCTAGTTGAAAATTGTGATATAAATTTTGATGTGGGATGTCATATAGATTTGAATTAGATTTGGATGTTGATTATTTAAAAATCGAGAAGAGATTATGATATATTGAATTTTGATTTAAACAGTGGTTATTTTAATTTTGAAGTAATTGCGATAGATTTAAAAAAAAAATTGTTATTTAAATTTTTGGAAGAGATTGCGATTGACTTGCCTTATATACGAATGTGAAGAATTTAGCAAATCATGCCTTATTTTTAATTTCGTGAACGAAATTCTTTTAAGTTGGGTAGATTATAAATCTCCTCACCCAAAAATAGGTATCTTGTGTGTATTTTGTATTTCTTGTATTTATTTTAGATTATATTTTTATCAATTAAAATCTAATGATTATATTAGAATATTTCACTGTGGTTTGGACATTAATAATATAGGATGGCCCCAAAATCTGTATCTCCCTTCATAGGAAGTTGCCTACACATGAGACACTACCTATAGGATCTTATCGTGGCTCATAAATTCGATCCCTTGGTGTTAGTATGACATTAGTGTAACAACCATAGATTAAGTGTTAAATATTTAGATATTTTATATATATAATTTATTGTGGTTATTTTTCGATCCCAAATCCTACAACTAGTATCCCATAATTCTTCGCGTCAAGTTAGATATTTTTCTCTTTTTGTAAGATGTGCATATTATCTACTATTACCTATTTTGTGGATAACCATTTAATTAATTACTTAGTTAATCGGTTAATACAATTATTAGATTTATCATAACAAGATAAATATATAATTATTAATTACAAAATATTTCATAAAATATTTTGAGTGTAGTATTTTAGTAAAACTTTACAAAGTAATTTTCTAGAATTTATTTTGTGTGCAAATATTATTTTTGGATTTCTAACCTCATTTATACGTGAATATATGTTAATAAATATATAGTTATTAATAATGATAATAATAATAAAAAAATAATAATAATAATAATAATAATAGAAACAAAAAGAAAAGCAAAAGAAAAAGAAATGAAAAGAAAAAGATAAATACAAATCCTAAAACCTAACATATTCTCTAATCTACTAAAACTAAACTATTACAAATCCTAACTACCTACTCTACCCACAGAACCCTCCCCCCAAGCAAAACCCATCTCGCGGCCACTCCCCCCCTCTCTCTCTCTCTCTCTCTCTCTCTATATATATATATATATATATATATATATATATATATATATATATATAAAACCAAACCCTAACATAAACCCTAACCCTAAACCAATCTTCCGACGCCAACACCCTCAACCCCACGCCGCCGGAGACCTCGAGCCAGCCACCGCCCGGAACCCAGCGCCGCCGGCCACACCCGCACAATCGCGAGCAGTCTGCTGCAGATTCGAGCAACGACGTGCCCTACTTCAAGCGCAGTTTCCCACCTCATCTCTCGATCGATTTCTGAACCGTCTTCACCGGTATGATCACGACCTATCCCCCTCTCAACCTTGTTAATTAGTTTCCATCGAGCAGCGTTAAATACTAGGTAAAAATCGAGGCCAAGTTGAAGAAAAATCATATATTTAAACTGTTACGAACTGTTTCAACGACCTATGTTTAGAGACTGATATCTTACACCATAAACATCCAAATTGAAATATACTTTTTGCTATGTAAAGTCTACATAACCAAGATCATTCCCTGTTAATTATTTTATTTTATTTTATGTTAGAATCAGAGATAAATTAGGTTAAAAATTAAGAAAATTTTATTTTTAAAATATTCGAATTTGTGATACGGAGTGCGTCCCGTCAAACGGGACCGTCCTGTCGCGTACTAATTGTACCGAAAGGCGCGTATGTTATGTCCTGACGTTTGAGCTTTCGCGAAAACTGATTTGGACGTGTGTGCGCGTCGAAATCAACCCGTATCCGTAAAATATTCTCGTATTGTGACTTTGGTAAAATATTATCCCATTTTGTGTATGCTCGTCGGAATGCGACGAAACTTGCGCTATTGGATTCGTGGTATCACGTTGGTCCTGTGATCCAAGTTTCACGCAATTCTGAGACATTTGACCAAGTCGCATATTTGCGGGCTCCACGGTTGACTTTAAGGACGAATTTGTGTTCGTCTCACCGGAATCCAAAATTGGACGTACCGTTGAGTTCGTATTGACGTTTAGAATTTGTTTGACCTATAATTTGTTCCATTGAGAGACCTTTACCTCTGGCACACTTTTCGGTGCACAGTGGGCCACATGCGGACCCGGCTTTGATCCGAAATTACCGTTTTGCCTCTATGTCCAAATTGGACAAAAGGGTAGTATTTTCTGACTATCTTCCTGATTCCGAGAACGTTGGTGATATTTATTTCAGCATCCAGAGAGGTTTAATCGAAGGCCATAGTTTCTGATCCTTTGTACTTGACACCTGGATGTTTATACTACGCAGCTTTCTTGCCAGGCAAGTATACCTTGCCATTGTACTGTGATTTATATTCCATATGATGCATGTATTTTATTTCTGTCATTTAGTTCATATATTTTAACTACTATATAAACTGCGCGTCCAAGAATAACTTGGGTGCAACGACGGTGGCGTCGTATTCTGTTTCTTTATTATATATTATGCAACGACCTAGTTTTACGAGACCACCACATGATTTGGATGCATCATTAGGTTTCATTGGCCGTGACACATCTGTTACACGAGTGTGAGTCTCATGTAGGACACGGACTTGCGTGACAGGCTGGCCTCCTGTACGTATGAGACGTGCGATAGGGAATAACTGCTGATAGAAATTGCATGATAGAAGACTTGGGAGTTATTAGAGGTATCATTGTGTCATGGATATGACATGCTTAGAGCATAGGGTAGGGAGAACAACAAGTAAGGCGTTTGGGCTCCTTTGCACTATATATATTATTATTATCAGGCGGCCTCTGGCGTTCAAAAGACGACATAACTTTTAGGCTCCTGAATCTCCGAGAGAATCATGTCAATCCCATTTTGGTCAGATAGCCCACTTGTTGGAAAGTTGTTCTCAAAATACATTCACATAGATGGTTAGACGACCCTTGGATGTTTATTTTTCAGTACTTTATGGCATGTACTTTTTGTATATTGTTACGCCCCTCTGAAGACCTAGTCCCTTTCCAGGTATAGACTTGCAGGATTATCCACAGGAGTACGAACCCGGACCTGACGCTTCATACCAGACTGAGGAGGTCTTACCTTTAGAGTACCTTTGATTCATTGCAGCTGATGGATATTCTAGTTGCTACTTCCTTATTGACATTTATCTTATATTAGAGTTTGATCTCTTCTCTCATTAGTAGTTTTTAGTATAGTTGATTGGCAGTAGATTTTTTTTTATCCGACTATCATTCTTGTGCCATCGGACTCGTAGCAATACGCTGGTCCTGTGACCCAAGTTTGGTTCGATTCTGATAACGTTGACAAAATCGCGTATCGTGGTCCCCACGACTCCACTTGACGGGCGATTTTGTGATCGGCTCATCAGAATCCAGTTCTGGACGTTCCGTTGGGTTCGTATCGTCATTCTGGACTTGTAGACACTAGGTTTGATGAATTTGGAGAACATTATCTCTGACATATTTTTCGGTGCGAAGCGGGCCACATGTGAACCCTGCTTTGACCAAAAACTGTCACTTTTGCCCCTGTGTCCAAATTGGACTTATGGACAGGCAATTCTAGCTATTTGATATCTTCTGAACCTGATGGTAACATTTATTTCAGCATTCGGAGGAGTACCTGCAGATCCCGATGATACCAGAGTAGCAATTGGAGCCAGGATCACAGGCAAGTGTACCTTGCCAATCTTGCAGTCATTGCTACATGTTATTTCCTTGATGTATTATTATGTTGTATTTGTTCAACCTAGGACCGTGTGACATTACTTCACGTCCGAATAATATTCGGGTGTCAACGTCGTACGCGGATTTGTGTAACGTCACCTAGAGATTGATATCGTGACCCTACATTCTCGTGCTTGCATTATCAAGTATGTCATACCTCAAGACACTTGACACTATTCATGAGACAGAATCTTCCTGAGATATTCATGGTGATTCTGTATAGGATACAGGTTTATGACATATACTTTATACATGCTTAGATATCATTATGACTTGCTGCATTAGATATGATCCTGCGTGACATGGACATGAGACACCGTGGACATAAGACGTGTGATTACATTGGGTGGGGAGAGTATTACCATATTAAAGGCTGATTATATATATGTAGTTTTATGGAGGTGCCTTAGACTCTGACACAGAGCTTTGGCACAAGTTCTGGCCCTTCGAGATAAATGCTGCTATGGGTTTCTCCGACACCGAGCCTATGGTAGTTTCAGTCTGAGTATGACTAATGCTCTCATCTTACATATCACTTAGCTGGTTATATAGTTTACCTTATTGATTCATTTATTGCTGCACTGCATTTATTTTGTCTTGAGTTATTTTGTACCTTGTTATGTCCCCTGAGGACCTGGATCCGGATTATGTCCCCAGATATAGCAGAGGAGTTCTATCCAGAGGTATATGGAGCAGGAGCAGGAACAGGAGCAAGAGCAGGCACTGGAACTGAGCTGATCTCCGAGGACGAGGTGATCGCCGAGGATTTTTCTTGAGTATTGTTTAATCTATACTTAGTATTTGTTGTTGTTTTACTCTTATTTCTTGTCAGTTGAACCATTGTATCAGACTTATCCTCGGGTTGTTCCCCGAGATATATTTTATTGAGACTTGTTGTTGATTTATATTTCTGATATTGTTTGGATTTATTTCTGTTGATGGGATTAGTACCATTGCCCATATTGTTGTTTTACAGTTTAAGTACACCCTGATGGGTCCATTAAATTTGGCTTGTCCATCGATGTGTGCTGCTGGTTATTGCCACGTGTCCAGTCCCTCGATATTTTGGGACTGAGGCGTGACAGTACGGACCCGGACCTGACGCTTCATACCAGACTGAGGAGGTCTTATCTTCAGAGTACCTTTGATTCATTGCAGCTGATGGATATTCTAGTTGCTACTTCCTTATTGACATTTATCTTATATTAGAGTTTGATCTCTTCTCTCATTAGTAGTTTTTAGTATAGTCGATTGGCAGTGGATTTGTTTTCATCCGACTATCATTCTTTGATACTTCATATTTGAGATTCAGTTATTTATTCCCATTCCTTTATTTATGTTGTGGATGAGATATAGATTGCGTGTGACTTGTGTTGACAGTATATTACCACTTGTGGATTGGATATTCATAATACAGCGTACGTATGTGTTATGGTTTTCATATATTGGAGTTGTCATATACATACGGCTGACATGCTTACGTATTCCTAGTCCTACGTATTTTGGGACTGGGGCGTGACAAACCGACATGGGCTTGTTTTACTAAAAAAATTCAGAATCACAAGTTGTGGGTTATGCTGATGCTGGTTATCTATCTGACCCACTATACTATTCTGCCACTACTGTCCCCCCCTCCCCCGCACGAGCCCCAGTGCGCCCGCGGGTGGCCGGCGGACGGCGGGCGCGCATGCAAGTTTTAACACTTCATTCAAGTTTTAACACTTCATTCTCGATTCTACGAGAATTTTTGTGAAAGCGTTTCATTTGCTTCTCTTCCATGGAAGTTTTATTTTCCTAATTCTTCTTCTGATGATCGATTCAACCTCTGATCAAAAAGAAACCTTGTCTTTTACAATTCATCACGAAGTTGATTCATACACATCCAATAAAAAAAAGTACATTTTTGATTGGATGGGTATGAATCAAAAATGATTATATCATACAATATCAAAATCATAGCGGCTTACTTGAAATAATAATAGTTAATCCATGTTGAATCGTCGAGATTAAAGGATTTCGTACGATTTAGAAAACATTAGAATTGATGAATTAAATAAAGGCTGCTTGAAATTCATTTGAATCCTCAATAATAATAAGCCTAAAAATTATAAATTAATAAATTAATAAATTAAAATTTAAAATTTAAAAATCAAAAATTAAAAACTAAAAATTAAAAATTAAAAATTATAAACTAAAAATATAAATTATAAATTATAAATTATAAATAATAAATTATAAATTATAAACTATAAACTATAACTATAACTATAAACTATAAACTATAAACTATAACTATAACTATAACTATAAAAATTAAAAATTAAAAATTAAAAATTAAAAATTAAAAATTAAAAATTAAAAATTAAAAATTAAAAATTAAAAATTAAAAATTAAAAATTAAAAATTAAAAATTAAAAATTAAAATTAGAAATTAGAAATTAGAAATTAGAAATTAGAAATTAGAAATTAGAAATTAGAAATTAGAAATTAGAAATTAAAAATTAAAAACTAAAAACTAAAAACTAAAAACTAAAACTAAAACTAAAACTAAAAACTAAAAACTAAAAACTAAATACTAAAAACTAAAAACTAAATACTAAAAACTAAAAACTAAAAACTAAAAACTAAAAACTAAAAACTAAAATTTAAAGTAAAAGTAAAAGTAAAAGTAAAAGTAAAAGTAAAAGTAAAGTTTAAATTTTAAATTTTAAATTTTAAATTTAAAATTTTAAATTTTAAATTTTATGTTTTAAATTTAAAATTTAAAATTTAAAATTTAAAATTTAAAATTTAAAATTTAAAATTTAAAATTTAAAATTTAAAATTTAAAATTTTAAAAATAAAAATTACTAGGTAGTCAAATAAAATAATAATATAATAAAGTAAAATAAAAGATAAAAAATTAAAAAACAAAATAATAAATAAAACATAAAAACCCGTAAAAAATTTAAAAGTTTAAAACTTTAAAAAATTAAAAAATTGAAACAATTGAAAAATTGAAAAATTGAAAAAATAAAATAAAATCCAAAAATAAAAAAATTTAATTTGATAAAGCTAAAATTGGGAAAAATTAAATGAAAACAAATAAAAAAGAGTTTTTAAATAATAAATCAAATACAAAAATAAAATAAACTATTAAAATAAAAAAATAACAAATAACAAGTAACAAATAACAAATAAAAATAAAAATAAAAAATATAGTGATTTTTATTTTTAAGTTTGTAAGTTTTAAATTGTGATGTAATCGTGATTACATGAATTTTATGAAATTATTGGTTTTTAGAAAAAAAAAATTTTGATTGTAATATGTTACGTTACATCTAAAAAAATTGTGCAACTAAACATCTGGATTAGATTAAAAATTTGGATTCGTTTGGTAAGAGAGAAAATTAGAAGGAAGGAAAATTGAGGGAAGGAAAAGATAAGAGATTACTTTTCTCTTATAACCTAAGAAATTTAATCCCTCCAAAGTGGGAGGATTGTGGAAGAAAAAGTTGAGGTTTACTAATTTATAATTATACCATATAGGTATTATATTATTTAAAATAGTTTAATGAAGTCAAATGGTAAATAAATATTTTTAGTTGAAAATATAATTGGTAAAGTCTATATCTTTTATTTTCTACTTTTCTTTACATCCCAACACAAAAGAAAATGCATCACTTCCACTTTTCATATATCCTACCATACACAAAGGAAGAAACTCATGGCACACATATTAGACTAATAATATACAAGCAAAATCTAAGAAATAAAAATGCCATGTTTCTCCATTCTTATGCAAGATGTACTTGCCTAATTGAAGAAGAAAGAGAAGTAAAGTGAAGAATGAGAGAAGAGAGAGAAAAATGATGGCTTATATAGCTAGGATTTGAGGTTTAGATCATGGGTTCAACTTATGACTAAACCAACCCACAAAATAAACCATGAGTCATGTTAAACCAAAAAAATGAGTTTAGTCTCCATGCATGCAACTTAATTATTATGCAAGCAAGAAATAATATAAGCAAAAATAAATATAAGTAAGAAATAATACGTCCCAAATACATATATCGAGAACCGGGAGTGACATCTCTACCCACCTTAGAAATTTTTTATCCTCAAAATTTAAACCCAAGGCTAACTAGAGAAATCAGAACAAGCACTGTACAAGCTACAAGCTGATCTACGCATGCAATCAGCAATCAATCATACAAAATAAGGAAAAGCAACATTACATAGCATGGGCGAGCGAATGACGAAATTTGAGACAAGAAGGCATAAGAACAAATATACCTTTCGAGTCAAAGAGGTGCGGATACCGAGACCGGATATCATTCTCGCGCTCCCATGTAGCCTCTCCCAAAGGGTGATGATCCCAAGCAATCCAGATAAGTTGAATAGTACGATTCTTGAGCACCTTCTCCATTCAGTCCAAAATAGATACGGGCTGCTCCTCGTAAGACAAGTCGGTACCAACGACTAAATCGGAATAGTCGAGAATATGACTCGAATCTGGGATATACCTACGCAACTGAGATACATGAAATACATCGTGCACCTCTCGTAGCGAAGGCTGAAGGGCAAGACGATAAGCAACATCGTCTACCCGCTCGAGAATATCGAATGGACCAACGTATCGCGGACTAAGCTTCCCACGATCCCAAATCTAATGACTCCACGGGTCGACGAAATCCGCAAGAACACGCGATCGTCGACACAAAACTCTAAAGGCCTACGATGCTAGTCTGCCAAATGCCGATGCCTGTCATGCGTAACCCAAAGTTGCTCTCTAATCTTCCTGACAACCTCTACGGTATGCATGATCATCTTTGGGCCCAACATCTTCCACCCACCAATATCATCCCTTGTCAATGGTGATCTGCACTTCCTCCCATATAATGCCTCAAAGGGTGTCATTTGGATACTCGCATGATAATTATTGTTATACGAGAACTCGACTAAATGAAGGTAATCCTCCAAAGACCCTCTAAAGTCTAGAGTACAAGCTCGCAACATGTCCTCCAATGTAATCCTCTCTGACTGTCCATATGTCTGAGAATGAAAAGCATTACTGAATCTCAACTTGGTGACTAAATTCTGGTGCAAGCTCTTCCAAAAATGGGAGATAAACCGGGTGACTCGATCTGATACGATACTCACTGTGATACCGTGCTGCATGACTATTTGCCGTATGTACATCTCTGCTGACTGCTCCGTAGACTGCCGCATGTACATCTGATACGACCAGTCGGGGATCTAGGTAACCGGTCACAAGGTCCATCGTGATATGTTCTCACTTCCACTCTGGGTAGGAAGCGACTGCAATAACCCTGCCGGTTGTAACGACCCGCTCCGCTCAGTTCTGCAAGATGACTCAATCGGCATATCGGCACTTGGACTTGGAGTTTCAACGATTCACTTAAAGTCTCGCTCGAGGCAAGCCCTCATTCAGGTGGGTGGCTTATTCGAGTTTATTCGATTTGTCTGGTTGGACTATTCTTATTGTTTAATGGACCGAACTCAAAGTTGGACTTGTGGTTATATATATATTTTTTTTTTATATAAAATTGTTGTATTTTTTAGCTCAATATTTGGACTAGTTGTTAAATTGCGAAAGGTGGACTTCAAAAATATACATAAATTTGTTGTTTTCAAAAAATATACGTATTTTTAATCATAAAATATGCATAGAGTTGTGAATATTTGCATAGAGTTGTTTTTTTTCATAAGTCATATTCGATATTTTGTTTTGGACCGAAATCGAAATTTAAAATCGAATAATTTTTTTTATCATTTTCAAAACCGAATTCGAACTAATTTTTTTCAAACCGAACCGAATATCTTGATTCGGTTCTCGGTCGAATATCGAACAATGCTCACCGTTTTGAAGTATGAAGGGCCATATCCCATTTTAAAGTCATTTATATTTTTTTAATCTTTAGGGTTTTTTAATAAAATCTGGTTGTCATTGTGGGCTTATCCCAAAATACTGTTATGTTGGCTATATTAAGATATTGAAAATTAATGAAAAAAGAGGTGGAGTTGAATGATGAATAATTGTTTTTTTTTTTGGATGCTCGACAATATGTGCGAAATTTTATGTACATTTTGTTATATGTTATTTGGACACACTGTTCTATATCTTTTTTGCGGTTTGATTTCAAGACCGTTCGTCTAGTCAAAAAAATTATATTTTTTCTCACTAACTATAAGAGCCAGTTGAACTCAGTTAAATAATTGAATATTAAAATTTTGTTTTCAAGTAGTGGCATGGCCGGTCCCGAGGCTTATTAGGGTCAGGACAGAAAAAAAAAAATTATGTCCTTTTTTTCATAAATGTCAAATCTTCCAACAAACAAATTTTATTAATAATGATGAAATTTTAAAATAGTTCATGACAATAAAAAAACAGAGGACAAAAAATTAAACAATGCGATTAAAAAGTTAAAACATTTTCTCATATTTTTCAACAGATTTCTAATACATATTTTTTAGACTTGAGCCTCCTCCAATGATCTAAAAAATTAAACAATTTTTTTTGCATTTTCTAGCCTACCATTTAGAACTTCCTTAGACTTGGGTCTCCTCCAATAACCTACACAAGAAAACAACAACCAAATCAACAACAAAAATTAGACTCCTTATTTGATAAATGACCACAAATTTAATAAGAAAAATTACTAGTATTAGGTCGACCATATTTCTCTGATCAAGATTATTAGACTTAGGCTTCTTTTTCTTTTTCACATCAAACAAAATATAAGAGAATAAAATTAAATTGATTGTTTAGTATATCACATTTTTTTTTTTTAAATACACAGTTAATAAGTAAAGTAAACAGACATACCTTGCATGCTTGCTGTTGCTTCTTGCAATTGTAAATTGATAAGCAAACCGAAAATCCCCATTTTTTTTTTCTTTTCTGTTCTGCAGTTCACCTATGACCATAAAATAGCGAAGAAGAATTAAGAAAGATGAGGAAGATGAGATGAGGCTAAGTAGGAACAATCAGTTATCGTTGATGCTTCATTTCTTCTTCCCGTTGATTCTTCTTCCCGATGAAGAAACGGCCATATGTCGATTCGCCTTTCTGATGAAGAAGCAGCCATCATGGCTCCTTCCATTCTTCTTTCCTTGGAAGAAGCAGCAACCACCATGCATAACTCTTTAGTCTTCCCAGGAAGAACACATCCTAAACTAATTAATATGGTTCATTTGGTTCCGGAAGGAATTGTAAGTTGGAAGATTCGGTATATACTATGACTAATAATTGGTTGGTGACTTGGTGCCCCCAATTATGCTTGGGTCCTGGGTGGCCCAGCCTGCCCTGCGCCAGGGCCGGGATAGTCGCTCCTACTATCAAATGTTTGTCAGGCAAATCAACAGTTATGAATATATTTCTACCTTTCATAAAGAGTTTTGAAAACAGTTAGTTATGTAATATTATGTAATTATAAACAAATATCTCTTTTAACTCATGTAGTTCAGGTGAGAGGTATTCTCTGGTTGACTGAGTTTGAATCCTTGTATGTTATTTATAGCAAATTTAACTTCTTCTTTTTCAACAATTTTTTTATGTAATATTAATCTTTTAAAAATAATTAATTGATGATAATATACATACGACATAGACGACTCACTTTTGAACCGTTTTGAAGCATCATTATATTATAGAATTATATTATAGAAGATATTTTAATAAACTAGTATAATATTAATTTGTTACCCGTATAATATCTTATGTGATTTGCTCTAAATCGCAAAATTTCATAGCAAGGGACAGGACCGGCTCCATGGGGAGGCGAGTTTGATACCTGTCTAGGACCTCCTCTTCCAAGAGAACCTTCATATTTTTTAAAATTATAGTTTTTTTTTTAGCAACAATATAGATCGACTCAGGGCCAAAAAAAAAAAAAAAAACTACTATAGGCTTGGGGAAACCCATAGCCACCTGGAGAATAATTAAACAAAATCTAGGGGGAAAATGAAATGTTATCCCTATTTCTAAGTCGTCGCTTCATTGTCTCATTCTCACGGAAAATCTCTTCCTCCCTCTTTCCCTCCCTCCCTCAATAGACGTGTCCAGGTTAGTTTTTAGGGTCTGCTTGGTAACAGTGTTTTCACTGGTTTTGGAATATTTTTAAACCGACCGTTTATGAAAACCTCTGCTTGGTAATTTTTATGAGGCACTGATCTTGGTCAGCTCAAACCCTCTCCCCCTCAAAATCGGTGTAATGTAATTTTGGGTGGCTTTATAAATATTCCAAATAGGTGGATTTTGAGGGGTTTTTATTATTTTACTTCATTTATTCTTATAAAAAAAACTTTCAGAACCGCTCGTTTCCAAGCATGGATTGGATTGATTTAAAAGTCGCTACTTAAAACCACTAAAAATCGGACCACTCATAACTTGTCATAACCGTTACTCTAAAAATACCTCATAACCGCTACTTCCACAATTGCCAAACAGACCCTTAATGTATTTTTTTTGCTCTTGTGAAACTTGTATAAATTCTAGTATTTGTTCATGTTGTATATTGAGAAAAAAATGGCATCTAAACTTGATCACAATAACGATTTAATTGATAATTTTGCACATAAAAAAAAAAGATAAGAGGATGAACTTTTTCTTCTTAGATTTAATTTAGTGTTATTTGGTTTCATTTAGTGTAATCAATTTAAAACTTGGAATTACTTAATTTATTGGATCTTGATGATAATTTATGTGTATTTAGGGACTAATTATATTACATGTTGGATTTATTGGATTTGCTAGATTTTAGATTTTAAAAGAAAATTATATACAAGATGACGGTCTTATTTTCACAACTTGTTTATGGTCTCCAAAATGCTAGAGCCGTTCAGTAAGTATTTTTGGGTAATATTTAATATTTTAGATATTCTTTTTCAATTTTGTATTTAATTTGAATGTAATTTAACTTATCATGTGTTTTGAAGAAATACATTTTTTTGCCACCACATTGAACGACTAAAATCATGAAACGATCTAGTGAACCACCATCAACAATGTTACAAAGATAATCAAGAATGCCATAAGGGCTAGCTTGGACCTCACTCAAATTCTCTCCTTTTTTTGGGCTTGCTCTTCAGCGAAGCACAGGCCCAACTTCCATCCCTTCATTTCCTTTCTCTTCTCCTTTTGTCCAACTCGTGATTCAACTTCTTCTCTCTGCCAGAGAGTTTCCTCATGCTTCTCTTTTCTTCACAGGCAGAGAATTGTATGACAAGGATCTAACTTCTCTTAATTTTACACAGAAGACATAAAGTTTCTGCTAATGTTAAACTCAGTACCAATACGTTTTTTAGAAAGACAATCAATGGCGGATCCAAAATTATAATCTGCTGGAAATACAATCATAAGAGAGTTTGAATACAACACTCCCGATTTTGTTTCTGAAATATAATAATATAATATTAAATATACTATTTTCATACAAATAAGTCAGGGACTCAGTCGACAAGAAAGTTTTTGTCCATATAAAGAGAAGAGGGAGACGGATGCTTGAGGACATTTGGATCCACCCATATAAAGAAAAGAGGGGGACGTATAGTTGAGGACGTTTGATATTTGCTAAAGGGGTCTAGCTAGTTTCTGAATATCAATTATGGTACTGCAGCTACTGATATTTAGACCATGATTAGTAGTGCTCAAAATTTCATCTTGAGGTCCAAAATTTAAAAAAAAAAAGGGGGGTAAATGTAGAATGTATTGGGTTTGTGTGAGAATAGTAGAAAATGGTAAAATGAGCTTTGGTCCCAAAGATTGTGTGGTCAAAAATTAATGTGAAAAAAAATATAAATCTAGAATTGGACTCCAAATTGGGACTTACTATTCTACAAAATAATTTCCTATATTCTGAATCTAGAAATTTCCAGGCCCAACCAATAGCTCTTGTGAATGGGTTGGAGCTGAGAATCTAGAAATTAGAACTTAGGATGGATCTTACTATTCTACAAATTGAGCTCCTACATTCTGAATCTAGAATCTAGAAAATGGTATGAGCCTTACTAAGAGCATCATTAGTAGTTGGGACTCTACAGTGCAATTTTGGACCCAAAATTTCAAAAAATAGGTAAATGTAGAATGGGTTGGGTTTGTATGAGAATAGTAGTAAATGATAAAGTGAGCTCCAGTCCCAAAGATTGTGTGGTCAAAATTTAATGTGAAAATAATAATAATGTAAAATCTAGAATATAGAAAGTTGGGCTCCCCATTTGGACTTACTATTCTAAAAAATGAGTTCCTACAATCTAGAATATAGAAACTGGAAGGCCCGACCCTTAGCACCTATGAGTGGGATGAAACCGAAAATCTAGAAATTGAAATTAGGGATGAGACTTAATATTCTACAAAATGAGCTCCTACATTTTGAATCTAGAATCTAGAATGTGTGATGTGCCTTACTAATGATGCCCTAATAATGCTTTTACTAAAAAAAATCACAAAAATTTCACTGGGGCTTAGCCCCCAGTGCCGCAGGTGTGGATCCGCCCCTGGGCGTAATTTTTTTTTTTGCATGACTTACGTCCTTTTTTTGCATATATATTTTTCCTCCCTGGAGAAAGAGTATTTTCGAGAACATAGATATGTACTGGAAAACAAAATTCGTCAGTAGAAGTCCAATTTCGTCACTAAATTTTCTCATTGAAACTCCAAATTTGTTATTGAAATTCTAATTTCGTCACTCAAAGAAAAAAATTGTGACTAAAAAATATTCATAAGTTTGTAAAAATACGTTTTTCAGAAGGACGTAAATCGTGAAGAAAAAAAAGGCTTAATTGTAACTTGATACCCTCAACTATTTGAAATGTTCAACTTAATATCCTTAACTTTAATATGTACTAACTTAATACCATCTCTCAACTAATATTTTTAACTTTGTACCCTATGTCACTTCAACCATTAAGTTTTTTGTTAAATTTTTTTGGACAAAAATGCCCCTTCCTTCTACCTCCCTCCCTCCCCCCCCCCCCCCTCCACTGTCATGATCCGCACCCGGAATAAGTGCACGAGTGGTAAACCACGCCCAACGTACGTCGTAAGAACGACATAGAACGCTGTTCTAGGTCTACAATACTATCTAACATCTCATACAATAAATATAGGGTACTTGTCAATATCATCTCAACTTTCAAGGGAGGAACAATATAATGACATGAACAATATAATCAATACTCAATCACATTTCATAAACTAGAGGGAGAATGACACGATATGAAATAGAAACCAAAGAGAGTACAAGAGTCTAAATACAAGACTAAGCTATAAGTCCAATCTCTAAATCTCAACATATGTCTCAAAAGAATAATACATGCCAATGTCTCTAAATGTCATAGTACAATAAAATGATAATAAACTAAGACTCCTCTGTGGCTACGACTATATCCTCCTGAACTAGAGGTGCTAACTCTCCAGTTGGCTCGGCATCTGGTACCCTGTAATAAGTTGGGCATAACTCCTCTAGTGAATTATCTAAAAAATATATCCAATCAGGATGGAGCGAATACAACCCAATAGCAGTTCCAATAATTGACAGAAACTATGAAACAACAATAGTAAAGACAATAAATGATTGAAATAACTATGAGGCATCTAATATGGCAAGGAATATCATGGCCAGGAAATGAAACTAATTGAGAGCAATATATAAGGAAACATCAAGGTAATAAACTGAAATAAGGGAACATGATAATAACTTGTGCCTTGAAATATTAGCAAAATATGTGATCGGCTTGGGCCTAGCACCGGCTATAATAATAATAAAGGGGAGCTAGAGTGACCACACGTGAGTTGCATGATCTGCTAGCTATCACGGGCTACAACATAAATATATCACCAGCTATAAGGTATGATCACATAAACACTAATATTTTCTCCAACCTCGACTAGTACATGGATCCAAATTATGAAACGTTCTGACACAGTATCTGTAAACCCCCTCACAAAAAATAGATATTTTGTGTGTATTTTATATTATTTTATTTATTATAGATTATTCTAAATATTGAATTACTTTAGAATATTCTATTAGTTAATTAGAAAATAAACTTCTTAGTATATTTACTTATGAAAATATTTATTTAGAATTATTTTTAGGTTATTTTAGATTTTTGGAGATTTTTCTATAATTGTTAGGTAATTAAAACATAGGAAACGTAAATTTCAAGGACTTTCATGATTTACTATAAGACCATACTTGCATATTGTTCCTACAAAATATTTATTTTAGGTTAAAATATTTAATTATATTTTTTTGTAATTTATTAGAATTTTAAGAAATTTATTTAGATTTTTGAAATTATTAAGGATTTATTTCGATATATATAGTCTTAATATTAGATATATGCTAATTTAGTGTTAATAGATATTAATAAGATTATATATAAATTATTTGTATTATCTTTAATTCTATTTAAGATTATAAATTATTGAGATAAACACAAACTCTATTTTAAATTAATTCAAATCCTGAGCCTACTAGGAATACAATTTCATGCATATCCTATCCTTATTTAAACTCATCCTAATCATATCCAAATTAGCCAATCCTAGTCGTATTCAATTAAGTAGTGTCCACCATTATAAATACCTCATCCTTCATATTTTTCTTCCCCAAATTCTCCTCATTTTCGTCCAAAAACAGTCAAAATTCGTCATAAATTCAGCCTCATTTTCTACTAGTTATGACGACTTAAATAGACGATATCTCCTAGCTCCGGACTCCAAACGCGCTCCAGTTTTTTTTGTTAGAACCATATCAAGGTTAGATTTCTGAATATATAAATTAATTTAATAATTTTAGGACCTATTTTTCCAGAATATTCTGAAAGTGCCAGCTGTCCGAAATCAGACTCGTTTTCGTATTTTCGAGATTTCAGGAGATCCCGAATTCGGAATTACGAACCGTTTGAAGTTTCAGAAAGTTGACATGATGAACTTACATAAAATAATATTTTCAGAATTTAACATATAATTTTAATTTACTTTAAAATTCGTGCAATGTATACGTAAATAGGAAATTACCGAAAATTGTCATCTGTGTACCCTTGTGGACATAACTCTTTATCGACTTGTGATTTTATGAAACCGTCGATTCCGGTGTTCATGTAGCACTGAAATCTATATAATTCTACACACAAATCAAGGATTTGAGTCGGTTGACTTTTTGGTCAACGGATTGCCTCGATTTGTGTGCCATGGATCACAAATCCATAAAGTTGAGTTTCGTTGGACCAAAATTAGGGTTTAACAATAAAATCAGATTATAATAAGATTAAAATAATATTTTAAGTTATTTTATTCAGAAATAAAATAGATTAAAATTGAGGAACATATTCACCCACTTTTGTAACCTAACTTGTTTAATTTATGTGACGGGTAGATCGGACGACGCCTTGAGTTGGGACTTCATTCTTTTTCAGACCAGACAAGATACCTTGCCAAATTGCTTACAGTACTTTGCATGCTTATTATATTTCTGTATATTCATTGCATTTCTGTATATTCATTGCATGTGTAGTTTCTTTAAATCATTATTATATATTAGATATGTTGACACACACATGACACTTAGTATCATGAGAGGACAATCAGTAGGTGTATGGGCTTTAACCACACTGGTAAACCGTAGTATATAGCTCGCACTACGGGCGTGTGTCGCGCTGGTCGCTACCCCCGAGGTATGTCAATTTTTGTAGAGTCGCGCTGGTCGCTACCCCCGAGGTATGTCATTTTCTGATGTCCCCTGACGGGTGTGTGAGTTGTGAGGCTTAGATCGAGTAGCCTACCCTTTCCTATACGTCAAAAAGTTGTCCTCATTTGCATTCATATAGATTGTCTTGTACAGCATACTTATATATTTTCAAATATTATGCATGTTTACTGTATTCAAATTGGCTTGCTTCTATGTATCTTGTTACGTCCCTCTGAGGACCTGGTCCCTTTCCAGGTGTAGATATTCATGACTATTCACAGGAGAACGGATCAGGACTTGTAAACCCCCTCGATTAATTCTATGAAAAGTCAGGTTTTGATTGGGAAAATTTTGGATTTAGCAGCAGATGTTGAGGTTTAGAGTAGAGTTAAGTTTGTCTGTTATTTTAATTTATTTAATTAAAGCCCTTGGCGCGCCCTATCATTGCTTAATTATTCGGAGCCCAATATCAGCCCATAAATTCCATCGGACTATTGTATTTCTGACTTGACTCGCCAATTTAGGCAATGGACTTTTCCGTCACTCAAAATCATTTTCCTTGTGCTCTAAATTAATTGCATAATTTTCCGTAACCGAAATCCCATAATTAAATTCCGTGTCGGACACCTGTGTCGTTACCATCAATTTTGAGATACCAACTTAACCCGTTGAGCCGGACCAACTAAAGGGTCCAAGACTGACTCCGAGCCCCCACCATTTTTGACCTTTGTGTCATTTCCAAATTTTGCCCCCAAGTGCCCCCATTTAATTTAAAAGCGCGGGACACTTTAATTCTATTTAAATCGGGGATACCAATTTTGTCTAATCCTATTTTAATCTCCAAATTAATCCCAATGCCCATTTAATTAAACCCGTGCCTCACACACACCACCCCCTCACCATGCAAAACACCAAACACAATTTCCCCTACAATTTTTCCATCATTTTATGTGTTCGTGCAATTTCTCAAATTTAAGGGGCTTAGTTGCAATTTATTAATTTAGGTGTCCTCACCCTATTGGACATGACCAAATGAAGAGGCCAACCCTCTTCTTTGACCAAGTCAACATCTCCTCCCCTTCTTTTTCATGAAGAAATTAATTTTCTTCATGTGGAATCTCAACCACATATTTGAATTAGCCCATCTCCACCCTCCATCCAACACACCCCTCCCTATAAAACAATCACATCACCCTCACAACAAACCAAACAGGCCCTAATCCCAAGGAGCCTAGAACCCCCCCCCCCCTCTCTCTCTCTCCTCCCTCCTCCATATTATTCTTCCCATAAATTTTCTTCTTCTCCTTCCTTTATTCTTCTTCCTGAAGAGCAACTCCGGCCGACCTACTCGACTCCGGCCCGTGCACAGTCCCTCCGGCAGGCTGACTTCACTCGACCCCCGGCGGCTCCGGCCCACTTCCGACGCCACAGCAGTCCAGTCCAGCTTCGACCCACTGTGCATACTCCGGCCAACTGTGCAGACTCCGACCTATTCGCTCCGGCCTACTGCCCACAACAGCTCCACGACACAGTCCCCCTCTCGACTCCGGCCCGGCCTGTGCAGCAACCCCCGACTTGACTGTGCATTGTCGGCCCCCGAGCTCCGGCGAGCTTCCTCCCCATCCCGAGCCTCACTTCGCCGGAGCAATGCAGCCACCCGACTCCTCCTGTCCAGCCACCATCACCACTTCGGACCCCCCTGTCCAGCTTCCGCCGCCAACACCACCTTGCTCCGACTTCCTCATTCGGCCACCCCCCGGTCGATCTCCCCCGCCTGAGCACACCCGCACACCCATTTCCTCCGGCTGCTCACGACGCCACCCATTTCCCTCCGGCGAGCTCCAGCAACATCCCCACGAGCCGAGTTCCCTTCTCCGATACGCCATTACTATCACCTCCTTGAGCTCCGGACGCAGTCGCCATTGCTGGAGTCACCACCACCTCCAGTCTTTATTGACACCACTGCCACCACCACGGCCGGCGCTGCCACGAGCACTCCTCCGGCCCGCAGCCCCCACGTCAAGGTATACCACTCTCCCCCCTCTCTATATCGATATATTTGGTTTCGTGTACATTAGCTAGGTTTGGGTTTAAAATGACTGTGATGTTGTAGTGTAGTATAATTTGAGCATGTGTTAATGATAAGAGATTAGGGTTTAATATTGGTTTAGGGTTTATGTCAGAGTTGTTTAATTTCATGGGAGTTTAGGGCTTGATTTAACTAAATGCTATGAATATTACACATGGATGGAAGAATAGTAGATCAGTTAATTAGGGTTTATAAATAATTGGTTATTTACATGGATTAAAATGATTATTAAATATTTTGCATTGAAGGTTTAGGTTTAGTGTTCGCAAATAAATTATAAAATGATAAAGGATTTCATTGAAGGTTTAGGTTTTGATTTTCAATAAATGTTCGGGATATATTACATGGTGGGAAATGCCAAACAAATTAATGAGGATTAAATTATGAGGTGAGTTTAAGGTTTGTCCTTTATAAGTTTATAAAACGGATTTGAATGATAGACATTGAGATTTAGGGTTTATCATATTGATTTATGTGCAAGATAATTTGTATGGATGAGCAGTGATTTTGGGTGAAATGGTAATGATGGCTGAGGAATACTTAATATTTAATAAGTAATTACTGACGAGGAATGGGCATACATGAACTACTGAACCACGTGATGAATATGGTAAGAATGAGGATTGGGTCTGATGATATTATACAGGTGATTGATTGTAGATAGGTATTATTCGGATCAAGGAGCAGAGATTGAGGACTGTGAATTATTAGTTAACTACTTGTGTTTGAGACTGAGTTTAGGTGTAGATGCGTGTCGCATCCCTGCTTGACGTAGAATAGATTATTGATTTTGGTTTGTATCTATCTCTAGGTACTGCGGGACTTGAGGACTTGGACGTGGTATCGGATCTCCGTCATCAGCAGCTGCACGCAGGCAAGTGTACCTTGCCACCCTGTATTTCAGTTTACAGATATTTATTATTTCGTTATGTACATTGTGCACGTACTTGTGTTGATGTTCGATACTTCACGTCCGGATCACAACCGGGTGTAGACGTTCGTCGGAACGACTTAGAATGATTGTTGGATGTCTCGTAGTATCTCGATATACGTACCTGAGTATATCAACACCCTAGGACACACTCATACACTGTGATCGTGCCAGATTCCTGTATCCTGATACTGACATCATGACCAGAGACTGGGACGACTTAGGGTCGCGTCTGTTGAGTTACTTCCGTGTGTCGAGACTGTTAGATAGAGGTTCAGGTTCAGCATACCATCGTTGACCGCTTGGGAAGGGGAAGACAGTTACTAGACGCTTGGGCTCCTCTGCACGCGCTTATATATGTATATGTAGTAATCCTGTATTCTGGAGTAGTTGT
Source organism: Iris macrosiphon (assembly GCA_036927795.1). NCBI lineage: Eukaryota > Viridiplantae > Streptophyta > Magnoliopsida > Asparagales > Iridaceae > Iris > Iris macrosiphon. Next base: position 966,929 of record JAYESA010000044.1, on the reverse strand, counting down.
ATCACCCGTGTGTCTCTGTGCTCGGAGCTACGATACGCCCCGTGTGTCTCTGTGTTCGGAGTTACGGTTTTATTTTGGACAGCCCACGCGTCGAACATTATCTTTAAACTGTGTCACACTTGTTTGGTTATGATAGAGTACCCTGTCGTTGCACTTGTACTTTCTGTTTACTTGGCATGCTGTATTTTTGTACCTTGTTACGTCCCTCTGAGGACCTGGTTCCCTGCCAGTTTTGCAGCACAGACGATTACGGAGCACTTGGAGATACTAATGGAGTGGCATGTCTTGTGGGCACTGTACCAGGTACTCATATCATTTCTACCGGCATTATGGTTACTTATTTCATATTGATTATTCATCTGCTGTTGTAGCATAGTTTTTGTAGACTCATCTCTTCTCGAGTCTATTCAAGTTTGTGTGTTATTGGGCGGCTGACTTTAGCATATATAGCTCTTTCTTGTATACTGATGTATATTGTGGATTGAGACATAGAGGTTTACATTTATGGGATATCTAGATAGTGCCCTCTATATTACAGCTTATACGTATTCGAGTCAGACCAGAGTCTGGTCGAATGCGTAGCTGGCGTGTCACGTATTCCTGGTCCTACGTATTTTGGGACTGGGGCGTGACAAGACTTACCACTTATCTCTTCCGAGGAGGCCTTACCTTCTGAGCATCCTTGATTATCTCTAGCGATGGATCACTTCGCTGATACACTTCTATCATCATCTTATTTATATTGGAAATTTACCCTTCTCCCTCATTTTAGCATTGATATAGTCTTTGGTAGTGGATTTGTCTCCACTCGACTATTATTTTGGATTATTCAGACTCATTATTCTAGTTTATTTATTTTCCTTTTGTGACTTGTTGTGTGGATGAGATTTAGTATATCGATAACTTGTGATAATATTTATACCACATGTGAGTTTATATTCATATTACAGCATACGTGTGAATTATGGTATCCACATATTGGAGTTGCCATATACATACGGCTGGCATGCTTACGTGTTCCTAGTCCTACGTATTTTGGGACTGGGGCGTGATAGTATCACTATGCATGGTCTATAACCGATCATAATATAGTCATCTAATCACGAAGTAAAAGTGTTCACGGAGAAGAACATCTCATGACGGGGATCCAAGGTGTACCAATCTGTGTATCCACATTGTCAGGAATCAAATAAAGCAATACTAAAATCAAATAACATAAAGACGATCAAATAAGAAAACTACTGGAGATGTACTCGCCTCTGTCCGAGCTGGTGTCACACACACCTAGATATGGATATCATGTCAATGTGGGTGTAAAAGAGTAATAATGAACTAAAGATGCATTAAACATGCTCTATTAGGCCATTAGTAGGTCACACTAAGGTTAATAGGTCTAGATTGACTACTAATTAGCTGTACTAGGTATTACCTTAGTTATACACCATTACATATCTAAACCACCTACACTAGTTCACTATCAACTATCAGGTAACTCTCTACTAGGAGTAAAACATATACACTGCATCCTGATACCCTGCTAACACTAACAAATACAATACAACATAGATAATTTCTAAGCTTACTCTAACTAATGTCACTAACTAATATTTGGATAACTAATGGTTTCTAAACAATATACTAATTAGTATATTGATATTCATATAGCTAACTGTACTAACTAATTAGCTACATCAATACTAACTAATCTACACTAATTGACTAATCCAAAACTAACTACTAACATATAATACTAACTGTCATTTAAGACTGATACCTGCTTCTATTCAGTTAATACACTCGAGTGTCAATACTAAGCAACACCTTAAGTTGCACACAAACAACTGAATTAAGTTCCAAATTCACCCTCTGGATATTAACTCCCTCCAGGTAATACTTCTTAACCAAGCTACTAAACTAACATTCTAATACCAGATCCGAACTTAGATACTAACTCTGAACTGCTGCCACAGTTAACTACCCTTAATTCCTACTATACTACACCTCCAACCCAATTCCACATTGCATGCAATACCTCTCTGGATGTGCACAGTAGTGCACTCAAAATTGAGTACTACACAGAGTATACACCCAACTCCCTGATCCTAGTATACACTAATTAATACTTATGTATCTTAGTCACTGATACATCAAGGTATCCTGCAACTCACACCACTGCCACCTATTGCCCACAATCAATACATGCATTTCCCCAACTACTTGCATCAGATATCTCACACTCAATAACAGTAGTAACTGCCACAGTTATACTCAAACACCCCTTTCTCGTGTCACGCCCCAATCTCCCGTAGGCAAATCGGTCGTCCCCGCTAGGCGATAATCACCGTGCCAGCGCTCCCACGGGACGATCGCTTGATCCATCTGGACGTGATGCCACACGAGCGTGAGCTGCGTCCGTGCAAGGCCGTGGTTCATTGGCTGGCGGTAAGAGGTCTAAGCCACAGAGTCGCACAGATTGTCCGAGTGTAGTGGAATTTATAAACGCATAAGCGATTGGTAACAAGTTCACTGAGTCGTCAATAGTGGAAGCATTGAATAACACAAGTATAGAAGTAAAGCAAATCTTTATTGATATTGAATAAGTGTTACAAGCGGCGTATATCCGAGATTATAAGTCGCTCAAGCCTCTCTCTCTTTGAAACAGTAAAAAGTGTGCCAAGTGGCTACATTTGTGGAATGATGCATAGGCGATGTTCCAACATTATGTCTTGTATATGCGCTTCAGTTTCGGACGCAACGCTCCAAGGCTCCAGAGTGAACTCCACGTCTTAGCACGCACGAGGGAGGCATCGACACCGAACGAGGTTCTTCCGCACTCTGCAAGCAATCTGATGGGTTATCAGTACATGAATGCACTGGTGAGGAGGCTACTCGCCCGCTCGACAAATCCAAATACGTTCAATAGGTTCCATGCACCATCTATTAAGTTATCTTTTCTAGTTTTACCTTAGGATCAGTTTTATGGCAAAGATTAAATAGCCTAACTCGTGTGGCAGTATGCCGAACGATATAAGAGATCTGAAGATCCTCTCTTGATTTTAAGTTGTCCACGACACGCAGTCTTGGTCTTCCAAATCCATAACTTGACATAAAAATCCATATTTCTTGTTCTGAACGAGAATGAGACAATCACATGGCATGATCTGTCTTGCATAGTCTCCCTGATCAACGAGTACGAGACAATCATATAGCATGATCTGTCTTGCATGGTCTCCTTGATCAACGAGCATTGTTCTACGAACTGTGATTCTTGTTTGGCTTGATACGATTCTCTTCAGATGTAAACTTGATATGATTATCATTCAGATATAAACTTGACATGATTCCAGTTCAGTATTCAACTTGCCTTGATGTATTCCCCAGATACTTGCAGGTTCATTTGCACAAGAGAGCTATTTGATAGTCTTCTGGTTAACTCGGATGCATGCACGATACGCGATAGCGTTTGCTTGATTGTGGCATAATTTCGTGTGGCAAACATTGAATCGAGGCAACATTACAAGTTAACATATAAGCAGGCAAGCATTGCATTCATAAGAAAAATTAAGTATTCATGTTGGCTCGGGCCCGAAGGTAAGCCGAGGAGTAAAACCGTAAAGGGACTTACCGAGCGACATGATCTAGGGTCGTATAGTGTAGCAAGTGAACAGTGCACTAAAAAGAGCATATACATATCGTTCTAATCAAGGCAAAGAGGGGTCTAGTTGTGTCACGCCCTAGCCCCAAAATACGTAGGACTAGGAATACGTAAGCATGCCAGCCGTATGTATATGGCAACTCCAATATATGGATACCATAATACACACGTACACTGTAATATAAATATTAACTCACATGTGGTATATATATTATCACAAGTCACAGAAAAATACTAATCTCATCCACAAAATAAGTCATAGTAAAGAAATAACTAAACTAGAATAATGAGTCTGAATAATCCAAAAATGATAGTCGGGTGGAGACAAATCCACTACCAATGACTATATCAAACTAAAATGAGAGAGCGGGATAAATCTCCAATATAAAATAAGATGATGATAAAAGAGTATCAGCTAAGAGATCCATCGCTGGAGATAATCAAAGATGCTCAGAAGGTAAGACCTCATCGGCAGAAAATAATGCGTCAGGTCCTGGCCGGTACTCCTGTGGATACTCCTGATCGTTTATACCTGGCAAGGGACCAGGTCCTTAGAGGGACGTAACAAGATACAAAAAATAACATGCCAATTGAATATAGTAAAACATGCATAATAGACAAAAAATATATATAATTATGTTGTACTAGGTAATCTATATGAATATGCATAATGAGGATAACTTTTTGACATATGGGCATGGGTAGGCTACTCTATCTAATCTCACAACTCACACACACGTCTAGAACATCATCAACCGTCATACCGTGAGGGTAGCGACCATCGTGACACCATCGACCGATATACCGTGAGGATAGCGACCATCGTGACACAATTACTGTAGTGCGTGCTAGTTACTACGGTTTACAAGAGTGGTTATAGCCCATACGCCTACTGATTGTCCTCATCTCCCATGATACTATGTGTCAAGTGTGTGTGTCAACATATATAATATATAATTATGACTGAAAGAAAATACACATGCAATGAATATAAAAAAATATAATAAGCATGCGAAGTACTGTAAGAAATTTGGCAAGGTATACTTGCCTGGCAAGAAAGCTGCAAAGTGTAAGCGTCCAGACGTCAAGCACAATGGCTCAGAACTATGGCACCAGAATAAAAGTCTCCGAATGCTGAAATAAACATCACCAACATTCCCAGAATAAGCGAGATAGCTAGAAAATACTACCCTTTCGTCCAATTTGGACACAGGGGCAAAACGGTAATTTTGGGTCAAAACGGGTCCACATGTGGCCCACTTTGCACAGAAAAGTGTGACAGAGATAAAGGTCTCTAAATGTGACAAATTATAGGTCAAATAAATTCTAAATGTCGATACGAACTCAACGGTATGTCCAATTTTGGATTTCGGTGAGCCGATCACAAATTCGCCCTTCTAGGCAACCGTGGGCCCGCGAATAGGCGGCTTGGTCAACTGTCTCAGAATCGCGTAAAACTTGGGTCACAGGACCAGTGGGATACCATAAATCTAATGGCGCAAGTTTTCTCGCATTCTGACGAGCGTACACAAAATGGGATAGTGTTTTGCAAAAGTCACGATACGGGACCTTTTTACGAATACGGAGTGATTTCGTCGCGCACACACGTCCAAATCAGTTTTCGCGAAAGCCCACATGTCAGGATATATCATACGCGCATTTCGGTGAAATTGGTACGCGACGAGGCGGTCCCGTTTGGTGGGACGCACTCCGCATCACAAAATTTAAGTTTTAAAAAATCAAGTTTTTTGGTCGTTTTGGAGGTCGAATAATTTAACACATATAGCAAATTAATGAAAACTAAAAGAACAAAAAAAATCTCGGTTATATTAGGAAGAAAACCCTTCAATTAGTTTTTGAAAATATAAAATAGGTTGATGGCAAATTGGGTGTGAACATGGGGGTTCAGGTTGAAGTTTCTGGACTGTTTTTGGTCAGTTTTTCGGTCATTTTTCGACCAATCCGGGAGACGAAAACTCGTCCCGCTTGAATGAAAATCCTAGAGGGTTTGGTTGTGAACGTACATGGACAAACCGCTCACAAAAATAATCAAAGATGGAGAAGATACGATACCTTGAAGATGGGGCAAAACTGTGCTGTTGCACGCGCGCAGGGGCGCACGGGCGGACGGCGGTCGCCAGCCGCTTTGGCGGCGGTGCGGCTGCGGTGGGTCGGCGGCATCGGGGGTCGGCCGGAGGTCGGGGCTAGGGTTAGGGTTTAAGTTTGGTAATATGTATATGCGTATGTATATATATGTATAGAGAGAGGGAGAGAGAGAGCGGCCTGGGGTGCTGCTGGTTCCGCGAGGGGGGATTAGTCGTGAGTTGTGGGAATAGGATTAGGGGTAGGTTTAGTATTAAGGTTAGTTAGTTTTATTATTATCTTTTCTTTTCTTTTCTTTTCTTTTCTTTTCTTTTCTTTTTTTTCTTTTTCTTTTTCTTTTCTTTTTCTTTTTCTTTTCTTTTTCTTTTCTTTTTTTTCTTTTTATTACTATTATTATTATTATTATTATTATTATTATTATTATTATTATTATTATTATTATCATCATCATCATTACTTATTATTATTGCTATTACTTAAAACATATTATTATTATTATTATTATTATTATTATTATTATTCACATATAATTATATATATAGATGAGAAAAAAATCTAAAAATAATATTGCACACAAAATAAATTCTAGAAAAATCTATCGCCTTTCAACAAGACTCTAAAATAATAAAAAGTTATTTTGTGAAATAAGTCTAAATGAGTATTTATATAATTAAATCACTAAAATTTATTTTCTAATTAATTATGAAATACTTTAAAGAAATTCAATAATTTACTAAAAATACTTTAAATAAAATTTAAAATTTTTAGGGGATTTACATTCTACCCAACTTGCAATAATTTCGTCCTCAAAATTAATACTAACTCATATTCATAATAAATCACAATAGCTATTAACACTTCATTGCTAACTTGTAGCGCTTCCTAAAAGGTTATGGTCTGCTGTCACTACCACGTTCCAAAAATGGGGATATTTTTGACTTTTTATATATTAAAATATTGTGTATAGTTATTTTAAATAATTACATGATATATTTATTTATATATATATTATATATATACAGTGTTCTTAATGTTTGAGCTGGTAGACTTGACCTAGAAGCCCACTAGATGGACACCTGACCGAATTATAGGGTTATGAATTTAAATTATATTATTTAGGATTTAATTATTTGAGATTGTAATTTATTACCGTGATTGTTATACCCTACCGTTGTTGCAATATTCGGAGCCCAATATTAGCCCATAATTTCTAACAAGTTATTGCATTCTAGACTTGACACGCCAACTTAGGCGCTGGACTTTTCCGTCACTCAAAATTATAATCCTTTGTGCTCTAATTTAATTCCACAACTTTCTGTGTCTGAAATCTATTATTTAATCTTGTGTCGCGCACCTGTGTTATTGTCATCAATTTTGAGACACCAACTCAACCCGTTTAGCCGAACCAATTAAAGGGTCCAAGACTGACACACAGCCTACATCTTTCATGACCTTTGTGTAACTCATAATTATGCTCTCTTGTGCTTCATTTTAGCCGTATAATATTCGTCGTGGACGTTTATTTAATTTTAAAATAAAATCCAACTTTGTATCGTTGTGCGTTCCAATCGAAATTGGAGACACAATCTCGATCCATTTTCGTGCAACCCAAATTAGGATAATATTCTGTTCTGAGTCTTCTTCACTAATAATACTTGTGTCCCAACCTAATTTTAGTCCCATGTACCTTGAATTAATTTTAGAATATCGCTTGCATTTATTCTTTAATTAAATTGGGGATACCAACTTTGATTAATCCAATTTTAACCCCAATTTAATCCAAATACCCTATTCATTAAGCCCATACAAAACACACAACACCCCCTCACCCTACAAAACACCAAACACCAAATCGTCCACCAATTTTTCATCATTTCATGTGTATGTACAAATATCTAAATTTAAGGGGGCTTATTTACAAATGTTGCATTAGGTGTCAACACCCCATTGGTTCAAACCAAATGGAGAAGTCCTAATTCTTGACTAGTCAACCAACCCCTCTCCTTGTATGAATAATTTCTCCATAATCAATCCTGGCCATTCATTCAAAAAGGGTGCATCATCACCACACATTCCCACTCACCATTCCCTATAAAATATCTCTTCAATGCACCCTTTCCCAAGCATGCCCTAATCCCCAAACCTAGAAAACACCACCCACCTTCTCTCTCCTCTCTCCTCCCTCCTCACAAACCCAACCGTATATATTTTTTCCATTTCTTCTCTTCTTCTTCTTGTTGTTCATCTCCTTCCCCCCAAAATCCAGGGAGAACCTTAAACCAGCCCGGCCGGCCCCCAGCTCCGGCCGACCCGCCGGAGCTCACCATCTGCACCGACCACCCAGCTGTTGTCCCTCCTCCGCCACACCCGTCCGACCCGACCCCGGTGGCCAACCCTCTCTACCACCATCACCCTCAGCCGGCCCTGTAGCTCCGGCGAGCCGTTCCTCCATTGAGCTGAGTTCCCACTGCAACCATCGCTGTGCACCGGCCATCTCCCTCATTCACCTCCTCCCTACTGCGGTCGACATCACCCCAGCCGGAGCTCCCTGCTCTCCTCCCCTCTTCCCCTCCGGCCACGAGCACCCCATTCCTCCAGCAGCCATGCCATTCCTCTAATACACCACCTCTCCACCACGACCGAGAGCTTCCCCCTGGCCACTTCACCATACTACTAGTGCCACCCTTCACCACCAGCCTCCTCCACCAGCATTACCACCTTCGTCTTCGTCGTCATCGTCGTCATCGCCACCTTCGTTTTCATCGTCGTCGTCGTAATCGTCGCCTTCGTCGTCATCTTCGTCATCGTCGCCTTCGTCGCCTTCGTCATCGTCATCGTCATTGTCATCCTCAACCTCGTGGACACCGTCGCCATCGCCGACCTCGTGCACGTACACAGGTTCACGCTCTTCCCTTGCGTATATATACGCATGTACATATTTGGTGGGTGTATGTATATTGGTATGTGTGGTATATGTTAGTATGTTTGTATTGGTATATATATATATATATATATATATATATATATATATATATATATATATATATATATATATAAATGTATATGGTATATGTATTAAAATTAGTATATATATATATAAATATAGTATATGCATACTTTCACTTGGTATATATATACATATATATATAAAGTATATTCTCAAATTAGTTTATATATACATACATAGTATATGTTAGTATATATGGTACATGTATTAGTATAGGTTAAATGTATTTTGGTATATGTATATATAGTATAATTCTAAATTAGCATATATTCATATGTATATGTATTGTATAAAGTATTTCCTAGTATATATTTTATATTTGTACATATAGTATTAATTCTATTAAGTATATATATATATATATATATATATATATATATATATATATATATATATATATATATATATATATATATACGTATTGTATATATCTCTCCCTAATATATGTTTATATATATACAAAGTATTAATTCTATTTAAAGTATATGTATATACATATATCTATTATATTTTTAATTAATGGATATTAATGTATATGTTAGTTAGTAATATGTATAATATATATATAGGTACTAGATGACCCAAGTGTAACCAACGGATACCCGTAGTTACATTGACCTGTGACCATGTAAATGTTAGTTGACTGCCATATGTACACTGACGTACTGGCAAGCCATTATCATTTTGACCGTCTGTCTTGCACAGCAATTATAGACGCGACACCCGTGAAATCAGACACACACTTGACCCTAGTTAACCAGTGTCATACCTAGCGTAGCCCTGAGTTTATTGTGTTTTGATCGTGTGTGTTAGTGTAATGTCTGATGCAATATTGTATTGTATTATATGTGTATAGGACTATTGGATCGTCTTGCGAGAATTCAGGAGCAGGACATTGGTATTGACAGCTAAGGACCCTAGGCGAGTATATTCTCTGATAGTTCTTATTTATGATATCCCCTATGTTCATTGTATCTAGTGTAAATATCTATATTCTTGACACGATGGTTACACGGATTGTTATATCCGGATCTCGTCATGAGATGTTATTCCTTGTTCATAGTGTATCTTGTACAAGTCTTATTTTATTGTTTATCTTGTGCATGTACAGACACTGATTTTCGGGGAGACTTGCTACATCCTTAGGGAATCCCGTGCCATAGCGTACCTTGGTTGGATCTACTATACCAGTCGGGGGTAGGAAGTATTTTAGTGTAGATATGTGATCATACCCTTCATGTACAAGTCTTGTTCACATGTTAGTGTTGGTCATACACTGCACATATGACTAGCCATGCCATTATTCCTGTACAAGTTTCCAAGCCGATCACATGTTAAAGCTAGTACTCACACACTTAGTCATAGTATTCTTGTTCATTGACATATTGTTCCTTTCCGCATTTATTTATAGTATTTCCAGTATTTTCTTTATTGTATATCTCTCGTACATGTATATGCATCTTGTATATTTCTATCTAGTTACTGCTACATAGTTTATATCATTGATATAGAACTGCTGTTAGAGATGTACTTTGCTCCATCCTGACTGGAAATATTTTTCCAGACTACGCCTTAGAGGACCGGTGTCCGACATTTTATGGACCACTGGGAGAGTAGCTGCAGACTTGGATCTTGTAGTTCAGTTGTGATTCCGGGAGGTCTAGCCAGAATCACTAGTTATCTAGTTAGTTTCTTTTAGCAGTTTATTGGTACCGGATTTGTCTCCGGCATACTTGGTTGAGACTTGGATATTATTATTGAGTTAGATTATTTCTATTTAGACTTGTGTTGCATTTTATTTATTTCTTCGATATCTTATCGTGTTGTAGTTATGTGATTGAGTATGTTGTTCATATTATATTGTGTTATTCGTGTCTTCTTATGGAGTTGGATGCTCGTGCGAGATTGTTTAGATAGTATCATGACCTAGACAGCGTTCTACCGTCGATGCTGCAGTGTAGGCTGGACGTGCCCACGTACTCGTGCCCCAAAATCCGGGTGTGGGTCGTGACACGTTTTTAGTGGAGGCCCATACAGTTCAGACTTCGCAAGTTGTGCGATATTGTGGTAGTGTGACATCTTAGTTACACTACTGCGTGCCTGCGATAGGATCTAGGATATAACATACTAGGATGAGAGCGAATACTCAATCACAACTAGGAAACTCTCCAATCTATTTTTCTTGTTATCCTTATTTTTCCTTCTGAATGTTGCTTCCTTAGAATTTTAGTTTCCTCCCTTGATGATATCGCATTTATTGCCTTAATTGATTCTTTGGGTCTGTCTTCAGGATATCACCGAAGACAAGATCTATGAGAGTGGGAGAATAAGCTTTAGAGGGGTCTGCCACCTCTCCACCTAACGGACAGACATTCGTAGTTCCTCCTACATCTCCGGTATATGTGGGAGTATCTGTACTTTTTGGGGGGTCCTCCTCCCCCACATGTTCAGAGGATTGCCGCAGTTGTGACAGACAACCTTCCTCCTCCACCGAATCCAATTTTCGAAGGTGTGCCCATTGACGGGACACAGGTGTTTACTTTGATCCAGGGCATGGTAGACGCTCAGCAAGTTCAAGCTGAGGCTCAGAGGGTGCAAGCAGAAGCGCACCAGGAATAAATCGAGCTGATGAGAGAGAGAATGGAGAATGCTCATCAGGTGGCTCTCCAAGCTGTGGAGAGAGTAGCACAATACCAGCAGTTTCCTGGCCAGCAACAGCAGAGATCAGGCACTATAGTGGACTTCAAGAGGATGATGCCTCGAGAGTTTAAGGGTATCGATGGGATACTCTACGCTGACGACTGGCTAGAGGATATAGAGAGGAGCCTGCGATTGGCCCAGATTTCGTAGAGCATGCAGATAGAGACCGCTGGCAGTCAAATGTTCGATATCGCACTCACGTGGTATCGTACAGAGCCGAGACTCACTGACGAAGGACTTACTTGGGAAACCTTCAAGGAGATTTTCAGGGAGAAGTTCTTTCCTGACGTGGCCTTGGGAACCTTGGAAAGTCAGTTTCATGACTTGGTCCAAGGAAACATGTCGGTCGACGAGTACGTCGCAGAATTCTGTCGATTAAGCCGTTTTGCATTGTCTATGATTCGGGACCCAGGAGATCGAGCCCGAAAGTTTAGAAAGGGGCTGACGAGAGATATTAGGTCGCGCACTTCTGGTCATCGTTGTAGCGTCCCGTTCTCCCGGTGCAGAGAGCGCGGCTAAGAAACACAAGACGATATCGTTCGATCGGGATAGATTGAATTAAGAACTCGTCCTCGTTATGGATTTGTTTCTTCGGAATCGATTCCCATATTCAGTGGACCGTGCCCCCGGGACCGACTTAGCGGCAGAGTCAGGAGGGACCTCTCCGCTGCTATCTTTTATTGCCTCGGTTTTCGATGTTGCTTTCGTGCTTTGAGTTGGTTTTGGGATTTGCTTGTTTTCCTTGAACGGTTTTGATGGTTTTCATTATTTTTGTTCATTGAACTGCACTTCAATTTCGAGATTTGGAAAGAGAGGAAGAAGTACTGAACGAGCTGTTCGTAATGCAGGTGAACGAGCAGTAGGCGGCTTGCGAGCGGAGTCGTGAAGCGCCTCTTTCCTTCTCCCTTCCAAAATCTAAGTGAGTGGCTACCATCCCGATTAGCTAGCCTGCTTCCAAGCTTCACACCCTAAAAGCTTGAACTCTTCTTTGCCCCGATCAAACGATACCAAGTAATAACTAAAAGAAACCAAGATAAAAGGGAATAGACTTGGTACATTATGCTTGTCCATTAGCTTCATGAACGGATACTTGTTTGCATGCTTGTTCGTTTGAAATGTTCATAATTATGCTTCAAGTTTACTTAGAATGCATCTCTTCCATAAATTGTGCTACTATGGAAATACACCTGTTATGAAATAAACTGTCAGAAAGACTATGCAAAACGAATCATGCAATGTTGCTTGTCTCATGTTCATGTTGCCTCAACTGCATCAACGCTAACGTGCCACGAATGATTGATCACGAACAACTTGTGCACAAGGTAAACGGGTTCCGCGGATGGTTGCTGGGGCACTGGCACCGATCCGGTCCGAGTAGAACTTTACGATAGTCTCACGTGCGAACGGGATGGCGTGTAGCGCCTCACGTGCTTCGTTGCACACCATCCTCGTTCAAAGACTAAACGGTCCATTATGGCTTATAGCCAGTGATCCCAACGTGTATATTTAAACCTGTGCAAACTAACTTGTGTCTTCGTGGCAGGGAAGGCATGGTAAGTATTGTACAGGTGATTCAGACGGTCAGGTAAAATCTACCGAACGGTGGCAAGTTCATTTCAGTAAATTCTATATGCTGCTTACTTGTAAATGAACTAAGGCAAGATAGAAACCCACAAATATGCATGCTTCATATAAACAACATGTTGATTGGTATAGTTCGGTTAGCTCACCTTCACCAGTATGTTTCGACATGCTGACCCTCGTTGAAACAGGTTCTCCGCACTAAGGCAAACCGAGCGAGGAGCCGAAGTCGTCTTCCCGATCCAGTCCAGCTGTTGGCGCATCCTGATCGCGCCGCCCTTGAAGCCTTTTGAACCAGGAGCTTGTAACTCTTCATACACAAATGCAGCTCCGTGGCAAAGCCGTCCTCCAGCCTGGAGGTCTATACATTTTGAAGTTATAAAGGGATGTAATGTACAGGACTGCTATCTCATTTTGAGTCAACACTTTTGTAAGCCCGTGCGGCATATTAGCTGACTCGTTCAAGAGTTTGTAATAGATGTTCATTATCAATAAAGAGAACTTTTCCATGTTTTAAATCTGTGTTTCAATTTATCTGCGTACTCTGAATATGTGCTTGTCATGCAAATCATTAAAGCCTTGTGCGGGCGCAACCCCAGGCCCGCACGGCGGTCACGATTCGGGGGACGCCTCAACGATTCTAAGGAATCGTATCGTGACATAGTGGTATCAGAGCACAGATTCAAGTTCCTTAGACTCGTGCTGGAAAAGTTCCTTTAACGATCAAATTTTTGTGCGAACTCTTGAACTTGCTAGGCCAAAATGAGATAGATTCATGCAATAAGTCTATAATACATTATGATTCTAATATAATTTACCTTCTTTTGAAGGAATGGTACCAGCGCAATCTGTAGTGCAAGCACCGAACGAAACACAAAAAAGTAGTTCGGGCACTTCGGGAAGCTCTCGGAGCCAGCGAGGCGTATCTCAAGTCGACCCGCTTGAGCGGGTAATGCAAATGTTAGAAGAGCAACGACAAAGAGATGATGCTCGCCAAGCCAAGTTCGAAAGCAATCTAGAGACCCGATTCTCAGTCCAACAGAAGCATGTAGATACCCTGCAACAGATCGTTCAGACTTTGGCTGCCAACCATTCCACTGCAACAGCAACGACTCTAGTGGAACAGCCCATGCTTGAAGTTGAGACGCCACAAATTCCAAGGCCAAAGGACGTGACTGCCTTCAACTTGGGCCACTTCAAGAAAGTCTGCAATACCCCATTCGATGGGACTGAGGAGCCAGTTGTGGCTTTAGATTGGCTAGCCGAACTTGAAGACCACTTTGATCTGCTTGTGGTCCCCGAAAAGAAGCGCGTCGCCTGCGCACAACTACAGCTCCGCCTCAACGCACACGATTGGTGGAACGTGCATCGACGATCTCTCCAATTTGATCACGGAGAGGAGGCGATCTCGTAGATGACCTTTCGTGCCGCGTTCGAAGAGGAGTTTATACCCCCTCCAGTACAACGTCAGATAGAAAACGAGTTCGTGCAGCTGAGGCAGGGCAGTATGACAGTTAAGCAATACTCCGCCGAATTCAACCGACTCTCCAAATTCGCTAAAGCCTATTTACCTGATACAGCGAGTCGAGCCAGAAGGTTTGAAGGTGGTTTGTGCCCTGCCATCCATGCACACGTAGTCAATAATCAGTATGGAACAATGCGTGAAGTCATGAATCACGTCCTATCTCTAGAACCACAATATCCTCACATTTCTACCGGCGCTGTGCATACCTACAATCACAAACGCCAAGGCAACGAGAGAGAAAACAATGCAGCAAAGTACCCTAATCACGGTGGTCCCCAAAGAGGAAACCCAGGGCCTTCGTGCAATTTCTGTAAGAAACAAGGGCACACGGCCGATAAGTACCGCAAGAAACTCGGGCAATGTCTCATTTGTGGTGATTCAAACCATAGGATTCGAGACTGTCCAAATTATTCTGTCCGACATCACGTTCCCTAACGGTAAGCACTATTCCTAAGTTTCGGGACAAAACTTCCAATTGGTTGGGTAGGATGTAGCGCCCCGTTCTCCCGGTGCGGAGAGCGCGGCTAAGAAACACAAGACGGTATCGTTCGATCAGGATAGATTGAATTAAGAACTCGTCCTCGTTATGGATTTGTTTCTTCGGAATCGATTCCCATATTCAGTGGACCGTGCCCCCGGGATCGACTTAGCGGCATAGTCAGGAGGGACCTCTCCGCTGCTATCTTTTATTGCCTCGGTTTTCGATGTTGCTTTCGTGCTTTGAGTTGGTTTTACGATTTGCTTGTTTTCCTTGAACGGTTTCGATGGTTTTCATTGTTTTCGTTCATTGAACTGTACTTCAATTCCGAGATTTGGAAAGAGAGGAAGAAGTACTGAACGAGCTGTTCGTAATGCAGGTGAACGAGCAGTAGGCGGCTTACGAGCGGAGTCGTGAAGCGCCTCTTTCCTTCTCCCTTCCAAAATCTAAGTGAGTGGCTACCATCCCGATTAGCTAGCCTGCTTCCAAGCTTTACACCCTAAAAGCTTGAACTCTTCTTTGCCCCGATCAAACGATACCAAGTAATAACTAAAAGAAACCAAGATAAAAGGGAATAGACTTGGTACATTATGCTTGTCCATTAGCTTCATGAACGGATACTTGTTTGCATGCTTGTTCGTTTGAAATGTTCATAATTATGCTTCAAGTTTACTTAGAATGCATCTCTTCCATAAATTGTGCTAATATGGAAATACACCTGTTATGAAATAAACTGTCAGGAAGACTATGCAAAACGAATCATGCAATGTTGCTTGTCTCATGTTCATGTTGCCTCAACTGCATCAACGCTAACGTGCCATGAACGATTGATCACGGACAACTTGTGCACAAGGTAAATGGGTTCCGCGGACGGTTGCTGGGGCACTGGCATCGATCCGGTCCGGACGGAACTTCACGATAGTCTCACGTGCGAACGGGATGGCGTGTAGCGCCTCACGTGCTTCGTTGCACACCATCCTCGTTCAAAGACTAAACGGTCCATTATGGCTTATAGCCAGTGATCCCAACGTGTATATTTAAACCTGTGCAAACTAACTTGTGTCTTCGTGGCAGGGAAGGCATGGTAATTATTGTGCAGGTGATTCAGACGGTCAGGTAAAATCCACCGAACGGTGGCAAGTTCATTTCAGTAAATTCTATATGCTGCTTACTTGTAAATGAACTAAGGCAAGATAGAAACCCACAAATATGCATACTTCATATAAACAACATGTTGAATGGTATAGTTCGGTTAGCTTGCCTTCACCAGTATGTTTCGACATGCTGACCCTCGTTGAAACAGGTTCTCCGCACTAAGACAAACCGAGCGAGGAGCCAAAGTCGTCTTTCCGATCCAGTCCAGCTGTTGGCGCATCCTGATTGCGCCGCCCTTGAAGCCTTTTGAACCAGGAGCTTGTAACTCTTCATACACAAATGCAGCTCCGTGGCAAAGCCGTCCTCCAGCCTGGAGGTCTATACATTTTGAAGTTATAAAGGGATGTAATGTACAGGACTGCTATCTCATTTTGAGTCAACACTTTTATAAGCCCGTGCGGCATATTAGCTGACTCGTTCAAGAGTTTGTAATAGATGTTCATTATCAATAAAGAGAACTTTTCCATGTTTCAAATCTATGTTTCAATTTATCTGCGTACTCTGAATATATGCTTGTCATGCAAATCATTAAAGCCTTGTGCGGGCGCAACCCCAGGCCCGCACGGCGATCACGATTCGGGGGACGCCTCAACGATTCTAAGGAATCGGGTCGTGACAATCGTACCGCTACTTTTGGGGATATCTTGATGGATGTCCAGATTGCAGAAGAGGATCTGGATCTCAGGCCTAAGAGGAGTCACAATATTTCTGGAGATACAGATGGTAGCGCAGGACCGGCCAAGCGTCCCCATATTCAGCAACAACCGAGAATATTTCAGTATCAACAGCAATACCAGGCACCAGTTCGTGTTCAGCAGGATCAACAGACTTGTCATTTTTTTAAGAAGCCAGGTCACCTTTGGGAGAGCTGTAGATTGAGGCTAGGACTTTGTTTGCACTATGGTGATGCAGGACACCGAATGAGGGATTGCCCTCTAGCTCAGCACGCAGCTCCAAATTATAGAGATCCAGTTAGGCCACATGTGGAACTGCAGATTGCTCAGCACCCACGGAGGGAGCCACCCCAGCAGGGCGGAGCATTTGCGATGACGGTCGAGGAGACCGATACTGAAGGTGACGTGTTAGCAAGTTTTGTTCTTTTCTTTCCTTATGTCCTTTCTATTTGATTGATTGATTGATTCCTTAGTACCGTAGCTTATATTCATGATTTTTTTGTTAGAATGTAGTTAGTAGTACACCCTGACAGAGACTGCAATACCATGACAAAATAGACCATAACCATGCATGTTTCCTCTAGATTGTATGTTGTATGACTGTAGGTAGAATTATCTTAGATCATGATTATTGGGGTTTGACCATAGTGAATATTTATGAAGAGGTTATGACTTGACAAGAGAGACAAGATGATTAAAATTCGAGGATAAACATTGATTTAAATAAAGAGTTAAGAATTTAACATGGCAGAATTGATGAATCATTAATTTTATGAAGATTGAGATATGATTGAAATTATCATTAAAATTCGAGAAAATTAAGGAGATTATCATTATTTGATTGCAAGATATAAATTTAAAATTTTATATTATGAATGTTGCATTTGAAGATTTCATAAGTATCACATTGTTTGAGTATTTTGTGGAAAAAAAATCAAGGAATAAGATCATTAATGGATTAGTGTTTGAATCCAATTTCCAGGATGAGGATTTAGATTTTATAAATATACATTGATTGAATTTAAATTAGAGGAGTAAGATGATTAATGGATTAGTATTTTTAAATGGGATTTCTTAATTTATAAAAATGTGCATTGAGTGAATTTAAATTAGAGGATTGGATATTAAATTTTTGAGTATTTAATTATTAACTTAAAATTTTGGGGGAAATTGTGATAAAAATGGAATTTAATTTTTATTTCGAGGATTTGCAGGAATACAATAATTACAAAAATTTAAAATTGTGAAATGACAATGTGGATTATTTCATGATTGTGTGGGTTGATGATTTTAAATTTTGATGGAAAATATATAATGAGTAAATACAACTATGAGGATCTTAAATTTTGAGGACGAAATTCTTTTAAGGAGGGTAGACTTGTCACTACCATGTTCCAAAAATAGGGATACTTTTGACTTTTTATATATTAAAATATTGTGTGTAGTTATTTTAAATAATTGTATGATATGTGTATTTATATATATATTATATATATACAGTGTTCTTAATGTTTGAGCTGGTAGACTTGACCTAGAAGCCCACTAGATGGACACCTGACCGAATTATAGGGTTATGAATTTAAATTGTATTATTTAGGATTTAATTATTTGAGGTTGTAATTTATTACCGTGATTGTTACACCCTACCGTTGTTGCAATATTCGGAGCCCAACATTAGCCCATAATTTCCAACAAGTTATTGCATTCTAGACTTGACATGCCAACTTAGGCACTGGACTTTTCCGTCACTCAAAATCATAATCCTTTGTGCTCTAATTTAATTGCACAACTTCCCGTGTCCGAAATCTATTATTTAATCTTGTGTCGCGCACCTGTGTCGTTGCCATCAATTTTGAGACACCAACTCAACTCGTTTAGCCGAACTAATTAAAGGGTCCAAGACTGACACCCAGCCTACATCTTTCATGACCTTTGTGTAACTCATTATTATGCTCTCTTGTGCTTCATTTTAGCCGCACAATATTCGTCGCGGATGTTTATTTAATTTTAAAATAAAATCCAACTTTGTATCGTAGTACGTTCCAATCGAAATTGGAGACACAATCTCGACCCATTTTCGTGCAACCCAAATTAGAGTAATATTCTGTTCTGAGTCTTCTTCACTAATGATACTTGTGTCCCAACCTAATTTTAGTCCCATGTACCTTGAATTAATTTTAGAACACCGCTTGCATTTATTCTTTAATTAAATTGAGGATGTCAACTTTGACTAATCCAATTTTAACCCAAATTTAATCCAAATACCCTATTCATTAAGCCCATACAAAACACACAACACCCCCCACCCTACAAAACACCAAACACCAAATTGCCCACAAAATTTTCATCATTTCATGTGTCTGTGCAAATACCCAAATTTAAGGAGGCTTATTTGCAAATGTTGCATTAGGTGTCAATACCCCATTGGTTCAAACCAAATGAAGAAGCCCTAATTCTTGACTAGTCAACCAACCCCTCTCCTTGTATGAATAATTTATCCATGATCAATCATGGCCATTCATTCAAAAAGGGAGCATCATCACCACACATT
>JAYESA010000044.1:32500-190000 GCA_036927795.1 Iris macrosiphon | reverse complement strand
GCACATGTATTTTTATGATTTGTTCTCAAACTCGAGTACAAAAAAGAAAAGTTTAAGACTGTCGTTTAATTTTATGGTGCAAAGAATGTTGTGCTTTCAACATACACACTCAAAGGAGTCAAAGTTTTTCAAATGATAGCTGCAGCCGACAATTCGGTATTTGCTTGCCGAAAATTCATACCCATTTATTTTTTATAAAAATGCAGGAATATAATGCTAATTGGGTTATGATGCTCAGATATGAAGGGTTTTTCATAAAAATGCAGGAATATAATGCTAATTGTGTTATGATGCTCAGATATGAAGGGTAGGAAACCAAAGGACATGAAAATAGTATGCTTGTAAGCAATGCTGCTGCTCAATGGAGAATGTCTGAGAAAACAAGTCATACAAACCTTTACATAATAGCACCAATTAGATCATTCAGACCTAATTAATCTTGTAGATCATTTTGACTATTAACCATTGCTATAGAAGGCCACATGCTGCTACCAACATGCTCTTCTGAAAAACAATAACATAGCAATAGTTCCTAAAATATAAAAACTTGTTACCAAACCATAAAGAACAAGCGAGTCACCTGCAAGTTGCACAACCAAACTTTGAAGAAAGGGATTTGATAATGTGTGAAAATAGCCAATAAGATCATTAGTCCTTTGCACAAGATTGAAAGTGCATATAACTGATAACAGCACAATGCAGAATCAGATTTTTCCAAAACAAACATTTAATAATGTCGTTAACAAATTTAAACTTCACAAAGTCTAGAAAGTCGGAACAACAACAACCAGATCAGTTCTAGTTTTTAATTCTAAGCCGAAAGATGTAATTAAAAGTGACCCTTGCCTTCTTCCATCACCCCCCTCCCATCAAAACAAGAACAAGAGGTTCCAAATCCATCTGAACTTTGATGACAAGAGGTAGAAGAAGTGCTCAAGATCAAACTACTTCGATCTTGCCTCATCTTTCAGTGCTTCCTCTTGAGCCTCCTCATACACTTCTTCTTCCACTGAAAAAATTATGGAAACCAAATAATTAAGTATAATGTTTGACGTAAATAAGCAAAGCATTGTAAATGAAAAATGTAGAGAAAATTGCTCATGTTCAAACTAAAGCATCAATGAACTTCAAGAATAACTGAATAATTTGTATTAGAAATATTGAATGGCATTCTATATCAGAAAGGTAAAGAAGAATTGGTTAAGAAAGAAAACTTGTTATTCCAATATACAAATAAACTGACTAAATAATATTGGAATATACAGATAAAGCAAAAATTTATACAAATGAACTGGCTAAACTTGTTTTTTCATACTGAACCACAATCTTAATAAAAGGACGCGGCACCACAACTATTATGTCTGGCAATTAATTAAGAAAATCATGAAAGGTCCGTAGGGTCGTGGCATGTTGGTTACGATGGGGGGGCTCCATGGGCACGGTTCGAATCCCCCTTATGCAAACAAACTAATTTATTGAGAACAAATCATTTGTTTTCTTGCAGCAGAACAAATTATTTGTTTACTTATACCTCAACCCATTTATCTTTTCAACTGAAATTTCTAATCTCTTCAAAGTCTGGCCATGTTTAGGGGTTTATTCAAATCCTTAAAAAAAAAAAAAACAAAGTCCGGCCATGAGCACAGACATGTACCAAATCCTTAAAAAAAAAAAAAAAGTCCGGCCATGAACACAGACATGTGCAAAATCCTAAAAAAAACTCAAAAGATACATTTTTTTTTCGATTTCTCACGATTTTTTTTCAAAAAAGCTTAAAACAAAACAAGAAAAACCCTATATTTATATTTTCATATATATTTATACACATGGATATGTATCTTAGGTTACCAATCCTTGATACTCCTACTCAATATTGACACTTGATACATACCAAGTATCTATGTATCACATGATACTATATACCCATCACAACAATGCACAGTAATGCAGCCCTGCACACACTTCTACCCGACCCCAACCTATCCAAATCCTGCACACGGTTTACAAGATACACACACACCCTGTCATGGCACAGCTGCTGCATCAATTTCTTAATTCCTACTACTAACATCTCCACACTAGTACTGCTGCTTGCAGTCTCAAAACTGCAGCAACCTGCTGTCATCAAGACAGCAGGAACCACACTGCTGTGCAGTTGCTATCTGCATATGCAATGCCCCCGGACAACCCCCTCCTCCCCTCTTACACAGTAGATATCACAATTAAAAGTTGCTTCACCAATCAGTCCTTCACACACTCTATGACACGGGATACTTGACACCAATCCTGCAGTACACTGATTACTGATGCATCTTGACACTCAAATGCAAACACAGTTTCTGCACACTGCAGAACACCCATAGGTCACACTCCCTTCTACACACTACATTGATTCACCACTCTAATACACACACTTGAACACCTACACACACCTGACACTCTCCTAACTGCATGGAAAGAAGATAACTTTGGTACATGGTGCACACTACCCACTCATATACTTGATCTCTTGCAGTTCATAATACCACTGATACACTACCTCACACATATACACATCTTGATACCACCTACCTACTGCTGCTGCTACTCGACTGCAGGAGGCTGCAGCAGTTGCTGCTGCTTGCAAGATGCTACATGCTGCAATTGCTGTGCTTGCTGCCTGCAGCATTTGCTGCTGCTGCTGCACTTGGTTGCAGCATCTAGCTGCCTGCCTGCCTGCCTGCTGCAGATGCGACTGCTTGCTGCTGCTATTGGGTTCCTGGTTCTGGTTCCAGGTTTGCTACTTCCTGCAGGTGCCAGAACACACACACACATCTATTTAACACACTTAACATTCCTACTCATAGCTCTAATACTCACTAACACTTAACATCTAACAACTCTACACATACAACTCTAACATAGATACCTACATCTAACACAAGTGCACATGTTCTAACACTTATATTCTACAACACATGCACAAGTATACAAACACTTCTAGGATACACTTGATGTATCACACCAACTCATGATACACACATATCCCTCATGATACCCTAATGTATCATGCACACACCTGTGCACAATACCAATTGAACACACTCAATCCTCTAATACTCACATGCCACTCAAGCACTAAGTGATACACACACAGACATGCATATATGCATATCAAAACCAATACCAATTGGTATCCTTGATACCAAACACATATATGATACTTACCAAAATACCCACGACCAAACTATGAATATATATGCATCTAATATGAACAATAACTTAATTAGATACCTAATACATTTGAATATATAGTAATACTATTTATATAGCATATAGACATTCAAATATAGATATAGATAGTATATCTAATATAGATAGTATATCTAATTAGACTCATAAACATCTAATTAGACTCATAAACACCTAAATAACAATTACATATGAATAACAAGATCTAACCATGCGCATCACGATGTATCATGACACAACACTAGGTATCCTATTTAGGACACAAGGACATCATTACACACTAATTTGGACACAAAAGTCCCTTTGGGGACACAACACAAGCACTTGGTGGATACCAATATGTTAGTGTCACAAATCTCTACTATTATAATGCGGCTTCAAAACGGCTCAAAAGTGAGCCATCTAAGTCGTTAGTAAATACTCAAGCAATTAATTTTTTTTTAAATAACTTACGGGAGATTAATAAAACCTTAAACCAACTTCTTTCTTATCCATCCAAACAGTAAATAAATACTAAACCAATTTACTTAACAAAAAAAATAACGGGAGAGAAAAATAAAATCTTAAACTAACTTCTTTCTTATCCATCCAACCATAAATAAATACTAAACCAATTTACTTAACAAAAAAAACTAACGGGAGAGATAAATAAAACTTTAAACAAAATATATTTTTTTTAAATTACTTACGGGAGATTAAAAATCTAGAACTGTAAGTTAATACTCAACCAATTTAATTTTTTTTTAAACTTACAGGAGATTAAAAATCTAGAACCGTAAGTAAATACTCAACCAATTTAATTTTTTTTTTAAAAACTTACGGGAGATAAATAAAAACCGAAACCAACTTCCCTCTTATCCGTCCAAGCCGCAAGTAAATACTCAAAAAAAATTAAAAAAAAACTTATAATTACTTAAAAAAACCCAAGATAAATTATTTTTTTACAAACAATACTTAGAATTAAATACGTGCAACGCACGTGCACGTTACTAGTATCAATTTAAACATCTAGTTCTAATGGAGGTTGATCCACTAGAACCTAATACAACCATTAAAAAGTTAAATCTAATTACTAGTAGGTTTCCTATTGGTGCTACCTATCACTTTTATCCAGTAGTTGAAGGGGGTTATAATGATTTGCACTTCAACGGATAAACTTCAATAGTTTCGTATCCTCCATAATGGTGGTTTGAACCATAGTTTGTAGTATCGTTCGACACCGATCTGATATGGCCGATACCGACATGATTTGGCATGTCCCGAATTGATATCGACCGATATCCAATATGAGTTAAACTTAACTTCGGGAATTCTTAACTCATATTGTTTGTAATTTGGGGGACTTTCCACCATTATTATAATTTGGGGTACCTAACTTTATATATGAAAGTTTTGAGGGACATATATGGAAGGAAAATATATATATATATATATATATATATGGAAGAAAGAAATGCTATAAACATAAATTCCTCAAAATGGCTGAAACCCTTTCTCACTTGCCCACAAAAAATCCTACCCAATATTTGAAAGTCCAACCACCAAGATTCAAGAGGAGAACAGGAAGGTAGGAGGTCAAAGTTCTACTTAAGCAAGTTTAAACTGATGTAAGTTATTGACATACATTATATTGTTTTATTGCTAACATTTCATATTGAATCATGATTGGATGATAAAAGCATATTTTGTCCTTTCTCTGTGGACAATGGCGCTATTAACATATTACTGAGATTGATTATTCTTCCTTCTCATAACTATGATCTATGAATTAGGAATCTTTTCTTATTTTACTTTGCACCCTCTAAACTGTGAATTAACTTGGAGAACCAGCAAATACTTGAAAATGGAAATTTTAAGTATTCATACCCTCTAAAAAGTACCAATTGTTGCACAACCAAATGGTTGAGGCCTTTAATATAGGGAGGGAAGGAAGGGAAGGTCATATGATCAAACCCCAACGTAAGAGTCAATGACTGACCATATCCTAGAAAACTCTAAAAAGTAATTTCTCGTCAATAAGGAGGCAAAATATGTCAAAAATACTGGTCAGTAGATTGTATTTCAATAATACATTTAAGTATTTAACTATGTTCCTAAGTTAAAAAAAATAAAAATCAATATAGGATAAATTATGAGTCTAGACTCTAGAGTTCTTCATTTTGGCCCCAACTAGTTCATTTTCTTGGCTTTGCCCTTGGACGCGGTGTATCCAGTGCGGATTTATCTATAGTACGCGTATTTAGATTTGACCGCCACACACACACACACACACACACACAAGTCCAATACTAATACCATATAACTATTGTTTGAAATTAATATTGTAGCAATGACTTGTAAATGCAGGACCATATCTGAACATTTAATCTCAAAGTTATGAAACCCATTACAATAATAGGGAACTCATTGTGAAGGAAAAGGATGAAATATATAGGAGTGAACAATATGATGAAAGCAATCATCATCGTTCTACTCTATTAACCACTAGGTCTTGTGTGAAGCACGATTCAAAGTTGAAAAACCTGCACGAAACAATTAATCAAGTTTTATTGACTACCTATTGCTTAATCTCAACCATTTATTAATGGTATGAATGAGACACTGCCATAAAACCAAGATTTGGAGTACCGGTTTCGTACCCCTTCCTATGAATGAGTATTGGTTTCAGTAGTTTCGGGGGTTTTGGGGGTCTCAAATCGGCGAGTTTCGACGGTTTCGGTATGAACTGATACTACAAACCTTTTACAAAACCTCAAAGACCCACTTACCAAGTAGGTTGACCTACCTGTTTTAGTAATTTACTAAAGCTCATGCAACCAAAGGGTAGGCATCAAAATTTTCCTTAAACTAGGAAAAGGTTCAAATTACGAGATAAGATGATAATCAAAGCAAATACGCAGCCATTTATCTCATGTCAAAATAAAGCAAAGAATAAAAAGTTCTTCAAGGTAATATTTAAGTCAAAGATACTCTGCTAGGAAGCACATGCAGTCCAAATATGGTGTCATGTCAGTATACCTATCCAGGTCATGTATTGCACAGAAAAAGGCACTGCAAACCAAGTTTCCTGCCCATTTCATTTCATGACATTATGTCCATGTAACACAGGTTCCCTGAAATTCATTTAGGACTGGGTATCATGGGCATGCCAGCTGAATCATTTCTAATGTTTCTGTTCATTAGAACATCATTTTCTGAAGGAACATTTCAGATTTTTTTAGGCAGTGTAATTAGAAATGGTAGACTACCGAAACCACAGTACTGACTACGAGCAAAATGGTAGATAATGGGGCATAGCACAAAGCAATAAAAGCCATGGGATTACATTATTACACTAATTCATATTATTAGCACAAAAATAGGAAACTCTCCAGAACAAAAGTGACACGACAAAAAAGGTACAGAATTTTATAATTGGTAGCAATGAGGAAAAAAGTCAAGATGGAATAGTAAGACCATCTGTAGAAACTGATTTGACTAAGTTTCACACACTAAATTCAAGAGAAATAATTGACATGTATTGAAAATAGAAGTCAAGTAACCAAAGTTACGTACCAGTAAAAATAAATTATGGAAGTTTGTAATGATATACGGTACCCTTAAAGCTAAAAGATAAAAGTTATCAGTAAGTAATATTTTAATAATTGATTTAAGTTGCAAAAATTTATTTGTTACAGTGTGTAGTGGGTCATGGTAACAGTAAAGATAAATGGCACACTAATAAATCCAAACCTGAAAGGACGACAAATAAAAAGGATGAAGAGGAGTTTGGCAAACTTGAAAAATAACCCCATAAAGGGGATTAGTCACCAATAAGGATGCGACTACTGAAGACAAGAAAACCAAACTGACAATTTAACTTGACTTGAAAAGCCAAAAGTGAATATGCGTGGACACTTTTCCTGAAAAAAGCTCTTTTGCATTCATCCATTTACCACACAACATGCATTCCATTACATCGTTTGGATGCCAAATACATCTCAATCTTTCTTTTACTCATATATACATAATAATAATAGTGTTGTCTATATTTCACCTAATCTATCATATTTTACTTTTAAGATTTTTGTCTACATATAAATATAAATAATTCAAATAGACAAACAGGTATTTAGAAAAACACACACACACATACAGTCACACTTGACTCCTTCTTTCCATGTCAAACTGTGAAGTACCTATCCATATCTAATAATCATAGCCATAGGAAATTTTCATACCTTTTGAAGTACAAAATGATAGCCGATATAATGTTTGTAAGATCTTGAATGTAACGAACTAATCATTTATTATTCCAAACAGAATCTTCTAGGGTATAACTACAAAAGGATTAGATGACAAAAGGTAAATCAACATTATAAGCCACAATTTGAATAATATTACTACACGAAATAAAATTATTTTAGCTTGTCGACTTACAAGATTAGTTATCATGTACAGATCCCTCGAAACATATAAAAGGGAATCTTTCAGTCACTACAATATAAAAGAAAAACAGTTTCACGTCTGAAAAAGTTGCTAATAAAGCAATGAGTGAGACGAAATGCAGACTATAGGTAACACACTTGACGTCCATAGGACCATAACCCTCTAACTTATTATGCGACAAGATTTTTCTAAACCATAAAACTATTTAAACTACTAACATCATCAGAAATGCACCCAAGATATGCGTGCTATGCAGATTAGCATTCACTCAAAAAATGAGAAAATAGCAATGACATTAATTCTAATTTATAATAATAATAAAAAAAGAATGTTTATGCAGGGAACACTTGAACTCAAGTCACCTATAACCTAGATTGCACGAATACTCCTCGAAAAGACTATATCCATGTCCAACTAGATAGTTTCTCAAGAATCTCAACACACATGCTGAATAAGGGCCTCTTAGTATAGGCTCCAAAGAGGCCCAAAACATGGTGGAAAGTGATTTGGTCATGAGCATCACAAATATGGTCGTGATATGGAAAAGTAACAACTCTTTGCAACGGATTCTTTCGACAACTTTTTGGAAACTAGTTACTATTAAAAAATGAATAAATAGTATATTACTAAGATCTATATATGACGTATGTCTAGATATAGATAGATGTGTTATCAATGTGTATATACTATAACTGTATCCACGTCATACCCATATCCTAATTGTTTCTTAAAATGAACGTCACGCTTTGAATTTGTATCGTGTCTATGCCTGAATCCATGTCTATGCAACCTAGCCTATAACATTACCATAAGTCCACCTACATCTAGGTTACAATCTAGGTTACAAAGACAGACAGAATTTGATACGGAATCTAAACAGAGCATATGTAGCAAATTTTATTTTTGAGATAAAGGTACAATATACATACGATTATATATACACAGGAAAACATATTTATATACATATTCTACAAGTAAGAATAACATATATATCATGCATTCATGAGTTAAGATTAGAAACCCAAATATAGAAAAGAAATGCATTAGAAACAGATACGAGCTCACCAAAAAACCGCCAAGAAGGCATGAACCACGTCGGAGAGCACGAGTCGGAGAGTGTTGCCTTAGGGCACGACAACGATTCCAACCTGCCCTCGTCTATTTTGTAAACAGAAATGTAATGGAGGTCCATCCTCGAAGTCGTCGGATACAATCCGCGATACTCGCTGAAATATATGCTGTTGCTCCTGACTCTATCAGTAGCAGCAAGCAGTGTCCAGATCGAGGTCCGGACGACTGAAAAGTGGTTCGCTGACAAGAAAAGGGAATGATCTGCTAGGCTTTGGAGGGGCTCCCACTGATACCCTTCGTTCACTATCAACTTGAACAACTTAATGCTCACCCTCTCCTCGTCTTCCTCATTATTTTTATTTTCAGGACGAGATGATTCTGTCCACTGCATCAGGTACAGTTCGTCGTCCTTCGCCTTTGCGAGGAAAGTCCCAATATCACGACAAAAAAAGTTAATATCGGGAGGAAAGGGAATTTCGCTGCGTGTCGACGGATCGTCGACATCTATAACGACACCAGAGCCCACGCGGTTGAGAACATAAAACTTGCCATGACGGAACACGACAGAATGGACTGTGTGCCCTTGCTCCACATTGCTGTCCCTAATGGTCCAAGCTTCGTCGCCTATCTTGCAGTATGCAAAGGACCTTGACATAGAAAGGACGACAATTACGAAGCAGTCCGAAGAAGTCGGACCAGTGGGGTCCGATGATAACGATACTTTGAGCGGGCCACCGGGACGCATGTAGCCAGGATATATTAAATTGCCATGCTCGTCGAGCTGGTCCTCCCATCTGATTTTGGAAGGGAAGCCGGTAGCTGGGGTTGGGGGGAGGGCGATCGTCGCTTTGGTGAGGGGATTCCAGAGGGAGAGGGAGAGGGTGGAGTCGGTAGCTATCAGCGCGAGCCAGCCGAAGGAGGAGCCGCAGACGACTCTGTTGACCAAGTCGGCGTCGCAGTCATAGCTGTGGGTGGTGTTGGTGGAGAGGTTGTAGAAGGAGCGGGTGGTGGTGGCGGGGTTGTAAGGAAGTAGTAGCCACGGGATCCCCTTCCCTGCAACCTCTTGTAGAATATCTGGAGCAAGAGATGACTTCATCTTCTTTTTTGAACCACTAGCCGCCGCCATTGGAGGAACTTCCAGAACAGCAACAAGAAGAAGAAGAAAGAGCAGACGTAGACCTTGGGGAGCTGTCCGACAGGAGAGAAAGAGGCCCAGAAATTTTGGAGCGAAATTTTTTGGGGGAGAGATTGTGGGAAGAGGGAGATATCTCTGGAGATGGAGAGAAAAGAGGCGCACAGGAAAAAAAATAAGGAGAGAATGTAGGGTTCAGTTTCTTTTTTGTATATATAGATAGTAAGGGATAGAAATGTAATTACATAATTCGGTTTTCGGTTTAGGTTGGGAACCGAATTTTAAACCCGTAACCCGAACCGAAAAACCGATTTCCTTATTAACTAGAACCGAACTCCGACCCGTTCGTTTGAAAACCGACCCGAATTGTTATTTCGGGTCGGTTCGGATCGGTTTCGGGTCAAAAACCGAGAATTGCACACCCCTAAATATGACACAGTATGAAACCAAAGGCAAGTAAACAACGTAGGATACCTATTAAGCAATAAATATTCGGACCCTTGCCTCTTGTAAGGTGAAGGTACATAATTTTTTGCCTCTAGAAAAAAAACAGAGAATTGGTAGATCATGCTGTCTAAAATTCATTGTGTTATCACCATAGGGGATTGGCTCCGGGTGTAGGTAGGGTCAAATTCGCAGGGGTCATGCAAATACATAGGCCTCTTCTCTTCTGCCGAGTTGTTTAGAAGCGTCATCAGTTCTACGGTCCTTCGGAGCGAGCTCAATGGACCCACAAATGAAACTGACGCTACAAGCTTGCGAAAGCCAGTCTTTGATTGGATACCATACAAAATAGAATGATTTTACTTTTACAAGGAAGGGATATAATGAAATTCTTGATTGCATCTTATCATGATAACATGATGATCCATTTTATTTGATTGATGGATACTAATTTGTGGGAAAGATTGTTCGGGTCCCCTTGAGGGTAACCCTCTCTGGCTAGCTGACAGATCGTTCGCTCCCTTTCGTATCCCTCTTCCTATTGTAATATGTGCTTTGTAATATGTGATTGTCGTGAGACCTATTGAAATTTCGACCAAGTCTCTTCATAAGAACCAAACCGCCGTGAGATGGTAAAGAGGAACTCAAAATAAGAACTTACAATATGGTTATGACATATGAATTTATTTTCTGTATAGTTTCTTGAAAGTATACCTACTTTTTCTGCCTAGGTCCTTAAAAAAAATCAAGAGTTTGAGATGCTGGATGTAACCTAACAATTTTTCATTGCCGAATTTTAAAAATTAGTAACTCAAGTTACTCTAGGATTTTTTAAAATACAAAGTCATCTTAAGGTTCATTGGAAGTGAAATAGGATCTCGTAAGAGCATCAATCGTAAATCAATAGTGAGGCTCATCCCAATTTCTAGATTAGACATTCAAAAGATAGGAGCTCATTTTGTAGAACAGTTAATACTCAATTTGAGGGTCGTGATATTTGTCCCAACCATATAGCTATAAGAGCTCAGTTGTAGGCCCATGATGTTCCCAACGCATTTTAGTTTTCAAAATGAGTGAAAACAATAGTTTTAAGGGTTATTTATATTAACTATCTCTATGTTATCCCTCTCCTTTAGAAAGAAAAAAAAAATTTAAACATAGGTATAGTTAATGTTATAACTTTCTATAGAAAATATAAAACATAGGAGTGGTCCGTGCAATTAGTTGCAAAGTAGGGTTACCTCATCCAGGCTCGGCCCTGGCGCAGGGCAGTCTGGGCCACTGCCCAAGGCCCAAACTGAATGGGGGGCACCGGCTATTTTTTGTTTGTTATAGTTGTAGGCTTGTAGTAGGCCGCAGTTTATGGTCCAATTAAAGAAGGGTAATATGCTGGATATTAACTAAGGATGTAGCCTGTTTGCCATCTCAAAAAAAAACTAAGGTTGTTTGTTGTTTCTTCCTGGGAAGAAGAAACGAACCCTCATTTCTTCCTAGGGAAGAAGAACCGTTTGGTTGAGGGAGGGAGAAAAAGAATCGACAGATAATTAATTATGTTCTTTACAGGAAAAAGAGAATTGATTCCTCTTCTTATCTTTGTATATATTTATATTCATACATAGTTTCATCTTTCTCATCCCTCTGAACCTCTCCCTCTTTTGTGATATCTTCTTTCCTCTTTTTTAGATCTTTCATTTTCTACGGTTGTTACTTGTTGGTGAAGAAAAAAACAGAACAAATTAAAAAAAATCAATTTGACTATCTGCAATTTTGAGAATCAATCTGCAAGGTATGTCTGAATTTTGTGTTCATTTATCAAAAAATAATCCTAATTTTTCTTCTCTAATTTTTTTTTCCGGTCATTTGAAACATGTTCTGTCATATGTTCATCACGTACCGCAAAATGACTTTGTAAAAGTATCAATACCCTCACCATAATACTCTGCATACTACATGAGTTTTGCAACTATATTATTGCTGATTTATTTTGTACGGTTGTTGTTTGGCTGTTGAAGGTACTTAATTCACTTCCAGAATTTTTTTTATTATCTTAATCAAGTTTGAAGTTCTTTTTCCATGCTTCAAAAGTGGAATTATTGTGTAAATACCGTTAAAACTATGTATAAATTTTGTTAGGAATAGGATTTAAATGGTTCTTGTGAATGAATTTTCTTCAACAACTGTGTTGAACTGGGGATTATCATATCTAATAGACAATACATTAGTGAACTAACATGTTGTTAAAAATTTCTCAGGTCATATAATATTGTCAAGTTTTACAGCTCATGTTTGCTGCTAGAAAAAGGAACTCGGCTATTGAAAGATATAAAGTTGTTAATTTTTCTTTGAGATATAAAGTTTCTGAGATATGAAGTTATGTTCATTTTTTCGGTCATATGTTCATGTTCTGTCACATGTTCTTGTTTTTGGTCATTTGAAACAGTCTTCTTAGTTCTTAGCTTTTATGTTTCTGATATATAAAGTTGAACCAATATTTTTTTTATTGTCTTGGCTGTCTTCTTGTACAGTGATAATTGAAGAAAGCCTTTGGAAACAAGCCACTGAAAGTCAGAAAAGAAAAAGTCTCTGGTTGTTTACTTGTCTTCTTGTACAGGTACGAACACACTAATTTATTCTCGTGGTTTTTTATTGTTAATTTATTGCCTTATTTCTTAACTACAATAATGTTTCCTAGAAAACAAGCATCTGGAAGTCAGAAAAGAAAAAGAAAAAAAATGATATAAGAGGTTATTAAAAGCCAAAAAAAAATCCTAGATAAATATATGAAGAAAACAAATGATTCTTATGAAAATCTTGTTGAAGAATTGGTTAGTGAATATGAACAGCAAATTCATTATGATGAATTTGTACATAATGAGAATAAGATAAATTTAGAAAATCTAAATCTAAGTGGAAATGGAACTGAGCAAATCAATAGTGAAAAGCCTAAAATTGTTTCCAAAAACGAGCAAATTGAAAATGATAAAAATATCAATGTGCTCGATTGGTCAGAAGCTGAAATGACTTTGAATATTTTTGATCCAAGAGTGTGGGATAGTTTAGATGCAAAATTGAGAGACTTATTGGTAGAAAAAGGACCTATTAGAGAAGCCAATTATATTTATCCTAAAGATAATCAAAAGAGATCATTTTCTTTTGATTATTATAATCGAAAACTAGCAAATGGGAAAGTTTCCGATAGAAAGTGGTTGGTTTATTCAAAAGAACTTGATAGAGTATTTTGTTTCTGTTGTAAAGTGGTAAGGAAAATTCACACTAGAAGTCATTTATAATTTAAATTATAGATTTAATTACTTTAATTACTTTAATTCACACTAGAAGTCGAATCTATAATTTAAATTATAGATTTAATTACTTTATAGTAGTAATTTTGAGTATGAAAAGATTTTAAATTATAGATTCGACTAGAATAAAAAATTTAATCATTAATTTGATTACATAATAGTATAGATATTTGGATAGAAATCTTCCGTATATATTACAATTAATTAGAGAATGCTTCGGTATAGAAAGTCCCTATTATTTTGAGAATTTTTTTTTTATTGTTAGCCTGATAGTTATCAATTTAAAATAGAGAAGGAGAAGATAGTCCATCCTAAAATGGAGATAATGTTAAGTTTTAAAATTACTAGGTGCAAATTATGTTATTATCATTAAATAAATATGATTTGACTAATAATCTATATCATTCAAATACATCTGATATTTTGATTATATAATAGTATAAATGCATACTTTCTCTCCTTAATCAACGATAAACCCATACCCTTAATTGTTCAATTTTATTTTAAAAAAAAAATTAAACTTGGGCTTTGGGCCTGTAGCTATTAAAACAAAAACACAAACTATTTAGAAAAATATTTAGAACACATGCACACGTACAACCTAACCAACTATTCGATCAAAATTTCTGATATAACAACTAATAGTTGGTAGAAAGTATTTACACAATATTTTCTAAATATTATTAATGGTGTGTTGTAATAAATGTACATTTTTAAGTACATTTTCTGGTATATATATGGCAGAAGTTGAAAGGATTTTTTTTTTTTTTTTTTAGTCCGAAATTCCTTTTTTGCTGTTGTATCATTTCTCTCCATACTACTTGTTATTGATTGGAGTATGTGATGGTACCATCTAATCCTATATGGTCTACTGACCTATTAGATTATAGAGAAGTCTCTTATCAATAGTGAGGGATCGATTTTGACATTTTTCTTTAAAATTTTATTTCACATAAAAGTACAGTGATGATCTCTTGAAGATTAAAGTAAGCTTTTGTTTCTCTATAGAAGTATGATCTTCTTTTTCTTTTTCTTTTCTTTTTTTTTTCATAATCTACAATCAATGAGTGACTCAGTCCAACAAAATCTAAAAATTTAACAACATGGATAATTTTATCTTTCTTACATTAAGTGGTTAAATTATTACATAATAGACGCCGAATATAATTTTATCAAAAATATCCTATCGAAAAATACTATTTTTTAAAATAAATTTAATTTTATGTTATATTTGGTACATAAAATAGTATTAACAATTGTAAAAAATGGTATTAACAATTGTAAAATACGTTGCACACGAAGTGTGCAATGACACTATATATATATATAACATCAATTTATATATATACCACGATCAAATGGATTGGACCGACACATGGATCAATTTTTAGGATTGAACTCATATTGGACAAAGTCGACCCGGCCCAATTGACATATCTATATATGAGTTATGTGTGGGACCACCATATAATATTATCAAACATGTTACATCATGAGTATTTTAGTATTTCTTTAGCATTATTTGATAAGTATTTAGTGGTTTCTTTGGAGCGTTTAACCTTGAAAAGTGGACCTACGTTACAAAATAAAAAAAAATAAACATTGTAAATATGAACGTTACAATATGAATGTTACTATAACAGAGTTATTATTAACATACCGAGAAAATAAACCTACAAAAAAAAAAAACCATAAAAAAAATAACACAAAAAAACCAACAAAAAAACCAAACCAAATAAACCCATAAAAAAACCCAAAAAACAAAAAAACAAAAATCACATTTTCGCCAACTGTCTTTCCCGTCCAAAAAGTCGACTTTTCGCCAACTGGGTTGGCGAAAATCAATTTCTGTAAAATTTTGCCAACCGAGTTGACGATATGTATCGAAATTTTAAATTTTCTCAAAATTCTATCGTTATATTTAATTAATATAAATTTATTATTGGTACAATAATTTTTTTGTTTCTCTAACGACCAACTATTTTATTACACTCCAAAACCCAAAATCCAAGCATGCTGCCAACTCTCTGTTGCTTCGGTGTCGTTGACGCAGATAATTTCTATCTCTCTCTCCAATTTCCTCCAATTCTCACAATCTTTCACAATGCACATTCTGTTGGATTGTATCTCATTTTCGGTTGAGACCTAAAAAATAAATAACAATAGAGTTGATAATTTAGTCTCACATCGAATATGAGGTAGGATCATGAGGTGTAGAAGATAATTGTAATTGGTTTAGTCCTTACATGAAAATTCCATTTGAAGACATATGAGTGCAGTTCAATATCGCACCTCATAGGCTAATTCCGATTCGGGTCACACCGTGTTCCCAACAAGTGGTATTAGAGCCCAAGGTTACGTGACTAGTTTGAGCGTCTCTAATTGATTCGAGACAAATGGTGCTGAACGTTCATGGATTATACGACTTCTTCTCAAGGTTGAGTAGGAGCATCAGCTACACGAATTGGCTTTAAAGGTGGATCTGACGAGTTCAAGGTAGAGCAAGACGAATTAACTTTAAAGGTGGATCTGACGAG
Organism: Iris macrosiphon; assembly: GCA_036927795.1. Classification (NCBI taxonomy): domain Eukaryota; kingdom Viridiplantae; phylum Streptophyta; class Magnoliopsida; order Asparagales; family Iridaceae; genus Iris; species Iris macrosiphon. The sequence goes on along the minus strand of JAYESA010000044.1, from coordinate 173,855 downwards.
TCCAAGGTGGAACAAAACGTTGTGGTTGGCATACAATGGTAAGGTAGCCCAAAGGTAGCCGGGGTGTGCTAAGGGTGCTCAGCTAGCGGGAACAAGTACAGGTAGCCGGGGTGGGCTAAGGTTGTTCAGCTAGCGAAAACGAGTTAAGGTGAAGATTGTTGGATTGTATCTCGTTTCCGGTTGAGTCCTCAAAGAAAGGTGATAATGAAGTTGATAATTTAGTCCCACATCGGGCCTTACATGATTTTTTTTTCCAAGTCATATAAGCTATTCGGATCATACCGCGTTACCAACACATTCCCACCACCGCCGCCATAGTCATCCGCTGAAGCTATAGATTCTCTGCGGAGATGCGGACGATGTGGACCCCACCGGCGGCCGTCTTCTTCCTCCTCCATGCTTCGGCCGTCGCCGGCCAGGACTACGGCGAGGAAAACTCCCCGTCGGCGGCGCTGAATCCGTTCTTCGCGCAGGTGATCTACGACCGGCTCCTCAGCGCCACCGACAGCCTCCCTCCCACCGCCGATGAGAAGCTCCACTTCTGCATCGCCGACATGTGAGCAGTCTGCTCCACTCTACAGCCCACCCCTCCCTCCGTGCCGGCGTCGTGTCGGGCGCGTGTCGGACACGGCGCGGACACGCTTCTTGAGTTTTTTATTTTATCTGACTTGTGTTTTTGTTGTTTGTTGGGGTGTGGGCGGCAGGAAGAAGGAGATTGACTTGGCGTTCAACTTCTCGTCGGATCTCACCTTCATGAACAACTGCCTCAAGCAGACCAACGGTGAGACCCCTCCCGACACAAACTCAATTTTGTGGTGTAGCAGAAGTAGAACGCATTAGTATTAGTATTAGCATTTTTTTTTCATGACTAAACCGCCATTTTTTTCCCTCCGGTCTACCCTAGGCGGGTTCCTAGGCGTGCTTAGGCAATCATCACCTTAACCTGAGAATTTTTTCTCAGTTCGAGGCGAGCCTTCTCCACCCCGCACACCTAGGCCGCCTAGACGCACGTAGGTGTCACATGTGACAACATAGGTAGGTAGTGTATAAAACACTGCTCTAAAGGACAATTGCTGCATTCGTGTGGCAGCATTGGCTCATTGCCTTCTAGTGGTAAAGAATCCAATTCCATCATGATTTCCTCGGTGCACGATCTCATCGGAGAGATGGACCTCGAGATTCAACTTGAAGTTTCCAACAAAATAAAAGCCAAAAAAAAAAGAAGAAGAAGAAGAAATGCACAGGAAATACCTCTCAATAAAATATGAGAGACGGGAAGAGAATGAAAAGAAGAAGAAAATCCAAAAGATTTTGTGTACAATCTATCCCCTCTCTTTAACAAAATTTCTATGTATACAGATTTTGTTCTCCAGGGCAAATTTGGCAGGATAATTCCTAAGAAATCTCAACAAACATAATAAGTCAACAAAATCCTTTAAAAATTCGAACTACCAAGATATTTAGTATTTAAAAATTTTATCTTTTACATTTTAAATAAAATCCAACATATATTTATAACGATATTTAGGGAACTTAGTTACGTATCATGTTCCATATCTTGGGAGTGAGATGTGATAGTAAAAATCTCTTTGTATACAGATTTTGTCATGCAGAGCAAATTTGATAGGGTAATCCCTAAGAAATCTCAACCACCATAATATGTCAACAAAATCCTTTATAAATCGAACTTCCAAGATATTTAATATTTTAAAATTTATCTTTTACATTTTAAATAAAATCCAACATATACATATAACGATATGGGGGGAGCAGGGTGCGACATAGTGTTACTAGTATGGTAGAGAGGGAATGTTGCTTTTATTCAGTTTAGAATACCTAAAATTGGTCATAAATATGTGCCATAGACGTATCAGACACGACACCGACACTCGAAAATACACCTGTACACACCTTAAAAGTAATGCCTTGTCATGTTCGTGTTTGTGCAACACAGGTAGCAAGTAGCTTTATTCTTACAGCTTACTTATGTGATGATAGATGTGTTGGAGAATTAATACATTATTTTGACCTTATTGGTTAATAGGGGATCTTACAAAATTGTTGTGCACAGCAGCAGAAACCATGTTTTATTTCAACAGTTTCTTTGACAGTGGGGGAAAGAAAAACATTTTGCGGCCAAACAAGAATTGTAATTTGACTTCATTGGCTTCCGGATGCAAGCCAGGATGGGCATGCAGTGTCGGTGAAGATGCGAGAAGCCAAGGTTGTCCCTGCCAGGACCGCTCAGCTGCCGTCCTTGTTGCGAAGGCTTCTTCTGCCCAGAGGGTATTACTTGCATGATGCGTAAGTATCCTGCTTCCCCTGATTCTCCTACTCTAAAAAAAAATATTGTTTTACTTATAGGCGCATGCTGTGCCCGTCTACCCCCCCCCCCCCCCCCCCCCCCCCCCCCCCTCCTTGGAAGTAGTTATTTAGTTTTGTTACAGAGCCCTACTTTTCCCTTGCAGAAGTTACACTTCCATTTTCTCATATTTCTTCTTGATGATATCTAGGAAGTTTATCTTTTCTTTGTTCCTTGATGATACCCTAAATGAGATGGAGGAGTACTTCTGGAGTGATTTGTGATTGCAAGATACCCTTGTGATAGCAAAATACCCTTGATGTTGAAAGGAAAATTCTGTAGGACACCTACAAGACCTCCATGCTTTTTGTATCTCTGACTTGGGCAATTAAGTAGCAACACATCCAGATAACGATTTTAGTTGAAATGAGAATGTTAATATGCATTAACGGCAATATGTTGAGAATTACGATTCATGGGAAGTTGGGGATAAAGTTAGTTGTGGATAAGACGGGACAAATTGTCTCAGGTGGTTTGGAGTCTTTGGATATGTGCAACATAGATCGATAGATGCACCATTTAGGTGGAACCATAATATATTAGTTAAAGGAGTATTTTGAACTAGTGCCAGGCCAGGCCTAAATGAAATTAAATTGAGGTTGTAAAGAAGAATAATCTTTTGTTTATGTTACAGAGGAGACGACCCTTAACAGAGCCGAACGGAAGAAAGGATTCAAATAGCCGACCTAGAAATTGTGATAAAGGCTTTTTTGTTTGTTGTTTTTCATATGAAAGGAACTGGCTTGTGGGCTAAAGTAATTTATGCCACCCATCTTTGTAGGGAACTTTGGATGTCTTTCATTTTGGCTATTTGGCTTATTGTAGCACAAAGATGAATACATCTTCCTACAAGATCTTGTCATTGCACCAAATCTCTACACTCTTAAGAGGAAGATTGATGCTCCTTGGTTGCATGACTTTAAACCATAAGGCCATATAAGGTAGGTACGTCATACGTGTTCCCATTAATTGGTCTTTGAGGTCTTAGGATAAATCTTTTCTTGATCATAGTTGCTTAAGCAAGAAATTTGAACCAACTCGTGGAGGGTTGATGTCCGATTGACAGCTAACCATAAAGTTTGGTCATAAGGAGGTATATCAATGTTCATGATGCTTCACAGTTGCCCGTTATGACAGGACCATGCTTGAAATTATGATGATTTTCTGTTGCGAAATGCATGTTGGTTTCTTTTCAAATGTACTAGATGCCTCTAGTAATAGTCAAATTACTGTTTGCCTAGTCTTTGCATAAATTATTCCAAAATATATTGGATTGGGCAATGCATATGACTATATGTGCATGTCTAATAATATACTTAAGTCCATCTGAAGTTGTGTCATTTGATTGAATCAATTAGTTGGTTAGAGCATTCAATATATACCTTCTCTAATAACTGTTTGGTGAAGAAGTTTCTTACTTCTCCTTTTGGGTTCAATGAAGCTTGCCCATTAGGTGCATACTGCCCACAAGCAAAGCTAAATAAATCTACTGGTGTTTGCCGTAAGTTGATTTTGTTCTTCTCAGTTCCTTCTCATTTGTTTTTAACTATGGCACACCTTATGAGATAGTGTTAGAACATTTTTGCAGATACAATTACCAGCTACCTCCATGATAGCAGAATTATACTTGTGGTGGTGCAGATATATGGGGTGATGTTGGAAAGAGTGGTGAAATGTTCTGCCCTGCAGGATACTATTGCTCTAGCACTATCGAGAAAATTCCTTGCAGTAGTGGGTATTGCTTTTATCCTATCTTCCGACTGTCTGTTGGCTTTCCACATCCTTCTTGCACTACACGTAATTTACGGGGACCCATTGTGATTACATTTCAGTTTTCTGCTGCATGGGTTTGTTTCCATTGTCAATAAATATCTTCATTGTGTTATCACTTGCAGGCATTATTGCAGGAAGAGTTCTACTTATCAAGAAAGTAAGTTAAACTATAGCAAGAGTGGACCTTCTTACCATATTCTTGTTCCTATTATCTAGTAATTAATTGTTTATCGTGAAAACCAAAATACTTGTTTAGTTGACAAGCTATGTCAAATAAATGTGTTTCAATTAAGCCATTTTCATTCCAAGTCGGTCATCTTAGAGGGGGTCTACTTGCTTGTATTATTATGTGCATATGCCATACAAATGTATAAGTGTTATATTTGAACAATTACCGTACAAATGTATGTTAAACACCCTCCCAAATTTCAGTGGAGCGAGTGCAGCTGCCGCCGCTGCTGCTCTGTTGCTGGCCGGCCACGGTGTTGCTGGCCGGGGCACCCGCTCGGGTCTCGGCAAGAAGCCAGCTGCTTCCGCTGCTATCGGTGATGATGATGATGATGCTGTGAACATGTTGGCGTCGGGGGTCTGGTTCAGGAGATGGAGTTGAAGGGAAGGGGAGATGATGAAAATGGTGGTAATGTTGGTGAGATGAAGGAGAGGAGAGTGGGGAAGAGGATTGGAGAAGATGATTTGGGGTGGGGGGGGGGGGGTTGGGGAGGGTGTGGTCTATGACAGATAAAATAATTTTGAAATTCAAAATAATTCGAATTTTCGCATATACCAAATATAATATTCCTACTAATATAATGAGGCTTGGAAATGACTCAAATTTGAGTTGTATAAGCCGTTTGTAAATCCTCAATTAATTAATAAAAAAATTAATATTACGTAAAAGAATTATTTGAAAGATAAATAAATATGTTATAAATAACGCCATGAGGAATTGAACCTAACTAACCAAGATGAATGCTTCCCACCTTAACCACATTAATTATAAGAGGTGTTTGGCAGTAATTAGATAATATTAAGTAGTTAAACAATTAGTTAAAATTTATTTATTTTTTAATTTTTAATTACATGAGGATATCAATACGGCTTAGACTGCTAGCCGTTTTCAAGACTCTTTATAAAGAGCATAGATATATCCATAACAAATATAATTAAAATATATAACAAATCCTAATTAAAATATAAACATATATATAGCAAATCTTAATTCAAAATATTTAAATATTTAAACTATTTTACAATAATATCAGAAAAAAATTATTTTACGTGCAACACGTAAATTTACTAGTGTTAATAATAAAAAACGGTTTAATAAATTTTTTTTTAGAAATACTTAATTGATTTACAAAGTACACTTTTATATATTATTAAATTATATATTAAAAAAATACATAATTTCAAGTGTTGTTACAGGCTGGACGTACAGTAGGAAATCCGATCAAAGCTCCACAATCTCTAACAAAACCAAATGTATTCTGCATTGATTCTCGGACTGTGCGGAGACAACTGAGGCCGGAAACGAAGGACATGCTGAATGGTTTATTATCGTGATCTGAAGGGGTTGATAAGCCATCTAATGGCCTGTTGCTATACAGGTTGGTTGCCAGATCGGTTTGCCTGGGTCGATTCTGGACATAAGCCTCGGTTTCTGTGGCGGTTGGCAGTAGTTTGGCAAGCTAACAGTCGTTGGTGGAGGTGTCAGCAGTGTTCATGAAGTTGAGGAAGGACTCAGGATCTCGGATTGTTGCGTTGAAACGGCAATGGGATGGTTGTGGAAGCGGGTCAGATCTGATGTAGATGAACCAATGGTGATGATGTTGGCCAAGGGTTTCAATGAAGAAGAAGATTATTACCACAGTGAAGGTATCCTATATCCTACCTTTGTAGTTTTCTTCTAGAGATACCATGTTTAGAATGGGGTCAAGTCAATGTGATAGTTTCATTATGTGGAGTGCATACTTACAAGAGAGGGCGAGCCTCCCACTTCAGTCCCTATCGAATGTGGGACTAAAGGAGTAGAAGAGATACTTTATGGACATTCAATAACAACTCTAACTATACTAACAAGCTATATGCCCAGAATTCCAACTTTCCATCTAGTACTCCAGAATAATAGATAACCAGTTTTACCATCTCCTTCTATCACACTCCTATTACTAATCCATTTGAGCATTGCACAGTATGTTGTTACTAAAATTGACCGGTACTCGGCTAAACCAATATTACGCATACGTTCAGGGGCATCTGAGTCTATATCTTTAATTAACTTCTGATTATAACTCTAGTGCTTCCTTAGCAAATAGTTAGCATCCATTTTTGCCTCTCTGTTTCTCTTTAATTTTGGAATATTGATTAGAATTGGTATGTATTTGCAGAGTGCTTTCGGAAGAGCTCGTGCAAGCCAAATTCTACTAATCAAAATATCACTCTATTTGGTGCTTTATTGATGGTAAAAGACTTTACAGCTATTATCTACTATTTTTCAGTTTATTTTGCATATATATAGCCCTAAAAAATTCTAGTGCAGCACACCCATTCACATACACACAGACACACACAAATATATTTGACATAACTTGAACATTAGTGAATTTGTCCTCATCTTTTTGCTAATATAATTTTTATTTTTTCTGAAATCGGATTAATTGCAAGTTTAATCCAATTAATCGGGTGGTTTAAAGCGAAATTTCCATGTGGCTGTGTACTTGCAATTAATCAGCTATGTAATTATTTGACAAACAACCCTGGACCTAGTGGGTACTGAAAACACACTTAACGTAAAATTGGATTTTACTAATATACTGTTTCTAAGTCTGGATCAGTCTTCTCCTTTTGTATCACTGAACATCTCGAAGTCAGAGAAATAAGAAGGTTGCTGGGAGAGAGGCTCTTTATTCAGGTGGTTTGAGTACATATATATATACAAACTTATACAGGAGAACCTTTCTCATAGATGTGTACCAAATGTTGATAAAGTGGACTATGTAGACTCTCTAATCATAACACAAACTCACTAGATTTAACACAAATTCACTAAATCTAATACACCCTCACGCGAGCATGTGCAACATGTCTAACTTGTTACATAAATTAGAAATAAAAACCTAGTAGAGGTAAACAACATAGTATAACCAGTAGCATCAACAGTAAACATTGTAGTAAAGGTTGACACACAAGGACACACGATTAGAAATGGTAAACAATTTGAAGACTGCAGGCGGATGGTAGAGATTGATGGTAAACACTCTCCCCTCAAGTTGACAATAACTGTTATCGTATGAACAAGGGATGCTATTTGCGCAAGGATATAAATACCTTTTCCCATGTAGATTGAAGCCTACTATTAGGCCTCCAAGATCTTCTCTTTGGCTCGTCCCACGACCAACGATCGGAAGGGAACTACCACTTGGAGTACCCTTCTCTTTCCACCACAAACAAGTAGTAGAATATGAATGAAAGAGAGAAATGAGAGTCAACCACTCAAGCATGAGAATATGAGAGAGAGAGAGAGAGAGAGAGAGAGTCAACTAGGGGTGAGCATTATTACAGAAAACTGAACCGAACCGAACCGAATAAGAGATTCGGTTTGGTTTAAAAAAAATCGGTTTGGCTTCGGTTTTGAAAATACTAGTTTTTTAATTCGGTTTTGGGTTTCGGTTTCGGCAAAAAACCGAATAAGACTTATGCAATTATGTAGATATTCTCAATTCTATGCATATTTTATGGTTAAAAAAATGTATATTTGTGTGTATATTTTGAAAACAACAATTCAATGTATGTGTTTTGAAGTCCAACTTTGGTAATCTAACAATTAGTCCAATTTTGGGCCCAACTTTGGAATACAACAATTGTATGTATAAAAATTATATTTTTAATATTATTTAATCACAATTTCAACTTTGGGTCCAATCCATCAATAAAAATAGCACAATCAAACAAACCAAATAAACCGAATTGATCAATTCGGTTGTGACTAATTTTGATTCGGTTACTGTTTGGATTTTTAGAATTTCTGTATTATTCGGTTTGACTATTTCGGTTCGATTGAAACTGAATAAACCGAATGCTCACCCCTAAGGTCAACCACTCTTGTTTCTATGCGTATTAAAAAATGTGGAAACATTAACAGATAAGAGAGATGAGATGGAATCTCCAAGGAATTTCATCCTTATTCCTCCCACAACCAAATTGTTTAGTATCTCAACCACTAACTAACTGGTTATGGGTTCAGCAGACATGATTCACCCACACATGGCACATCCTTGTGGGCACCCATATGAGATATACAACTTGGATTTTTTACATCGAGTTACAGACTCGAGTGATCTCATAGAGAAAAAGATTACAGCCCTCAAACAATACATAAATAGTAAAAATAGTTGCATACGACAACATAAATGACCCTCTAGATAGAGGCACAAGCAGTGTTCTAAATTTCGGCCTAGGCACCCGTCTAGGCGCTAGGCGGCCGCCGACCGCACCGGAAACCCCCTAGGCCGCATGTTCGGCCAATTTTTTTCCAAAAAATTCAAATTTAAAATTTCAAAAAAAAAAAAAAAATTTCATACTTGGCGGCGGTTGCTTGTTGCTGCTGCTGCTGCTTGCTTGCTTCTTCTTCTTCTTCTTCTTCTTCTTCTTCTTCGAAGCGGAGATGAGAGGAGAGGGAGACGAAGAGGAGAGGAGAGGGAGAATGATTTAGGGTTACTTTGGGAACCAAAAGAATTACATAGTATATATGGAAGTTGAGGGCTGGAAAAAAGAAGAAAAAACGTGCGTCTTTACTAGCATAGGACTCGAACCAACCCCCCCCCCCCCCCCCCCCCCCGATTAGGAGTCTTATCACCCCTACTCTTAGCCATGTTGTCAAAATTATTTTTGTGTTTCGTTAACATATACATAATATATATGGAAGCAACACATACATAAAATAATAATAATAAAACTCAGTTCGGCGCCTAGACGCTAGGCGTCCCTTTGGCGCATCGAACCCACCTAGCGAAATTTATAACATTGAGCACAAGGTTGAGGCAACAATAGTAGATTACAACAGGCTACATCAGATCAACTCATTGAGACAAGCTGTAGACACCTTATCCTCACAGAGCAGCAAGAAACAACTCATGATATAGGACGACTATGACAATAAAGACTAAGGCCGATAGCTAGGTTTTTGTGATCAAGGATTTGAGGATTAAGGGTGACAATTGGGGTTTTGGGATTTTTTAAGCTAGGGTTTTGAAGAGTGGATGGCTATTGGGTTATGGCTCTTGGGGTATAGGTCATGGGTGCCTATCGGGTTCGGGCTTAGTGGTGGCTAGGGCTTGGAGTCGGAAGTTAGGGTTCGTGGGTTTCATTGAGGGTGGTGCTTTCGGATTTTGGAGAGGTTGGGGTTAAGGTTTGGGATGGGAAGAAGATAGGTGGCGGACTTAGCTTTGGTATAAGAAGAAAATAGGTAGGATTGGAGATTTTAGGGTGATGGTGGTATAGGGTTATTGAGGACTTGGTTCAACATAATGGATTTTATTTTGGTAAAGAGTATTTGTCAGAGAGAGTAGACCTCCCTTCCTAGAAGTTTCTTGATGCGGTCTAACCTTTCTCTGATACCATACTACGTTGAGAGAGAGAGAGAGAGAGAGAGAGAGAGAGAGAGACTCATACTTCATTTATGTGGTTTGAGTACATTTATATATTGGAGGAGAACCTCCTAATATGAATATTATGGATATAGCACGAAAAAGGACTACATAGCAATACTAAGTATCACGCATACTATATCTAACAAAGGTGTTGAGTTGTATGAGCTGCAAAGTTCCATTTGTTTATCCCACAATAGAGCCTTTTTCTTGTGATGCTTAGAGGTTGAGATCCATGTTGAGGTGGGTGAAGAATAGAAACTGGAAGGTGAATGTTAATACCTCTTAACAACTGATATACTTCTGTCATCTTTAAATTTAAACTTGTAGCAAGAAGGGGACCAACGAGTATACGCTCAAACATGTACGTGGATGATGTTCATTGGATGCATGAGTAGTTCATATCATATCCAGTGAGCATCATCATATCACCAGTAAATCATAAGAAACTTGGATGAGCATTCAGTAGACCTAAGAAGCTAGTACTGGATGATGACCAATTGATATGCTCCTCTCTCGTCATATTAAAGCATGGCTATCTCATAGCTTTCTTATATAATTTTACTTTCAACTTCAAGGGTTTCCTATATCACAAACACTCCAGAAGCATTCCTCCATTTCAAGACAACTTGCTTTAGTTCTATGAACAACACGATGAATGTCGTTACTTGACTACAAAAACCTTGGAGATGATTATAAACAAAAGCAAATATTAAGCTAAAAATGTTTATGCATTGTCGCGTTCCGGTTCCGCAGAACCGATAAGTTACCACTTGACGTAATGTTGTACAAGTCTAAATTATACTTGTACAAGACAAGAATGTGCATGGTTGAATATCATCTCAAACAAGGTCATTGCAGCAGAAATAAACAGACAATTTGTAGACGATCGATATATGAAAATAATTTTCTTTAAAAATAAGCTTGCAGCATAATACAAAGGCTCTTAATAGCCAACAAAAATATGTCAAACTTGACTTACAATTCGTAAATCTATTACAATGAACAATGTTTCATACATTATGTACTTTATTACAAAGAGATAACATCTTCAAGAGAAAAACTTCAAGTTGTCAAAGGAGCTTTGAACGCCCCAAACTGTCTAAGTGATTCTCCGCACCTGTTGAGGCGAGGGTCAACACGTTGGGGAATGTACTGATGAGCGGTATTAACTCAACCCACATAAACTAACAATAATCATGTGAAGGCATACAATATTATTAAATGATCTTTCTACTTTTCCTAGAGTTTGTTAACAAATCATAATCAAGGAACATAAGTAATAAATATCACTCCACAATGATTTTATCTCTGCCAGCTTTTCTTCCCTGTAAAACAAGGATTATAATACAATAATGGACTTTGTATTTTTTCATCTCTACAAAGCAACATTAGAAATCACATTATAAGCATCACAAGTCCTTTGCAATCAATTGGTTATGTCTGCAAAATATTTGCCATTAGTATGCAGCCTAACTAGTAACTACACGACGGTCACTGTTGTTACACAAGTTTTGACTATCTGGTTCTTCCAATACAGGTAGCCAATCTTAATGGAGGTTTCTAATACCCGGACCCTTCTCTATCGAAGTCACGCACCTATGTCATTCTTTCCTCTCAAAGAATGCACCCGTGCTATTCTCCTGGCAAGAAGAATGCACCTCATAATTTTCTTCTAGGCTGACACGCTTTCAGTGCCCCAGATATCGTTCGAGGAAAGTCAAACCTTGTATACAAGTTGTCCATGATCATAAAAATGTGTATGCTCTAGCTTTAAACCATATGATGCATGGTATTGGAAACTAGAATTAATGCAATATGATCTCTATCTGTACTTCACATTTTTTGAGTCTCTGCTCGTACTTCACATTCCCATTACATGATGATCACATTTAGGGACATATTGATCCTAAACCATCAACAACCATACAATGGTCCCAAACCATTACCAGAAATACAATAATCTCAAACCGTTACCAGATATATAATGGTCCCAAACCATTTTCATAACGTTTTTTTCTTACAAAAGCTCATAATATAATATCACGGAATTACACAATGAAGAGTCTACTACTTCATCCTCATGCATAAAGTGCACTAACGATTTACAATTCCAACATTTCAACCAATGACAATAATAATACACAAGTGACTTTCTTTTACCTAGATTCTTTTCTTTACAACATTTACAATCGTAGGGACATAACAAAGAAAAGTTCTTTTTATTAAGGAGTGGAGATAAAGAAAAGTAGAATCAAAGCCACTCACCGTTTGACGAATTGTCTTTCCGTCCCAATTATATAAAAACCAAAATGATTTCTCCGCACAAATCTGAATCCACTAGGCTATTCAAGCCATTAAGACAACACAACGCTATTGTGCGAAGCGGGACATTACATGCATAACAATGAGTGTAGTTAACCACAATGAAGATTCTTTAGTTAAGAATTTTTATAGACATCTTTATCATAGTTTTCTGCTTTCTATTAATCAGAGACAACAGCAGAAATTTCAATTACTTTATATTAATCAGGCAATGTCAGTTTATTTGCAGCATTCAGTATCTTACCTTTTGTGCACTACAGGTTGCATTGAGTTTAGTACTACTGATTATATATAACTTCTCCGGTCAAGTTCTCACTAATCGTGAAAGAAAACAAGCGAAATCCAGGGAAGCTGCAGCAAGGATGGCACGAGAAACTGCACAAGCTCGTGGAAGGTGGGAATCAGCAAAAGAAGTTGCCAAGAAACATGCAGTCGGACTCCAGAATCAAACAGTCTAAGAAGCGGACAGATGGGAAGGGTATTGGTGGACTTAGAGCTGACGATGATGAAAAGAAGTTGCCAAGAAGTTGCCAAGAAACTTGCTCCCTCCACTTGCACCTCAACAATCAGCAAAAGCATCCACATCAAAGGGCAAGGAACCAAGTAATCTTTTTGAGATGGTGTGTTCACTAGAAGAGGAAACTGATAATGATGAGGGGTGCAATCTGGAAATTGGAGATAAACATATAAAAAAGAAAACACCTAAAGGTAAACAAATGGATACACAGAGCCAAAATTTTAAGTATGCATACGGCCAAATTGTTTTACCTTTAGGCAGGGATGGGTTCGCCGGAGAGGGAGGGGAGAGAGAGAGAGTGGTGAGGGGTATTTTGGTCTTTTTTTTAAAGGATATTAAGTTAGTACCTATCAAAATTGAGGGTGTCAATTTGAATATTTTGGATAGTTGATGGTACCTTAAATGTCAATCACAGCTATCACAGGTAAACCAACCCAAAAAAGTGACTATTATTTCATTCAATTTTAAAATTACTATGAAACCAAAAAAAAAACTTAAAATTATACCTTAAATGTCTAAAATATTTTCTCTAAATTTATTAATAATTATTTGTTTTTTGATACCAAAAAATTCTATCTCCGATACGAAACTGCTGATATTGTCGATCCTGATACTCATCCGTTACCAATTCTGTTACTGGTACTGCCAACCTTGATTTTTTACATCGACTCCTCTTAGGATATTTTTTACATGACACCTTAGGATATATATGTATATAGAACTAACAATTTTTGGGAAAGTTATAGGGGATTTATATACAGAAAACCCAATTAAAGGAAGCTTATCTTTTCTTTAAAATTTAAAAATAGAGTAATATTATTCATTTCTCCAAAGTATCCTTCCACATCATCCCTCCTTATGTGGTAGCTGACGTGGAATGTTAAATATCATTATGTTACATCTAACATGACAGCTGACATGACAAATTTTAATCCAAAAAATAATTATCTATTTTTTTAATGTTAATAGTAATAGTAATATTAATGTTAATACTAATATTAATTTTAATCAAGGTTATAAAAGACGTTAGGCATTAGGCGGACGTCCATACCTCGCCAGAGAGGGGAGGGGGCAGGGATGGGTTCGCCGGAGAGGGACAGGGGAGAGAGAGAGAGTGGTGAGGGATATTTTGGTCTCTTTTATTTAGGGTATTAAGTTAGCATCAATCAAAATTGAGGGTGTCAATTTGAACATTTTGGATAGTTTAGGAAATCAAGTTGTAATTAACCCTAAAATATATTTATACTAATAGAATAGGTGACAATTATGACTTTTAATTAACTTTGAAGTATGAATCGATGGATTCTAATACTCGTCTCTAATGTTTTCCTTTGTTACAGGTATTCTGGTGTGTGGCTAATAACTAGACGTGGTGTCCTAATAAAAAATGGCTACAATAAGCGATTGGACTCTTTGTATTGATCCCCATGCTCTTTTGGTGTAGTTTTCCGCTTCATAGCATTTTTCTGTATGTTGACTTTCCATAGGAAGTGATGTCCAGAATTTTTCGTAAATGAGTCAGGAATTAGCTTTAGTATCCGCTGGATGTAAGTGATATTATCGGGTAGCCTAATTTCCAAATATGTGAAGGGAAGGGAATGTAGATTCAGAATAGTGGAACTCTCCCTCTTGTCAAGATTTGAAACAACACTTTCAACACACAATGTGGACATTATAAAGATACATCGTATGTAAACATGAGGACTGGTCCAAGACATTTGAAGGTAGGGAACAATAATTTAAAATGTGCCCTCAATTTACACATTTAGTAATTAAAAATGTAAATTTTTATAAACCGATTATTTCAAACGAACTTGGGAAATTTTTAATTAAAGGACAAGAGCGAAGGGCGCAACAACCAAGGTTGAGATCGAGAAGTGCTGTTTAGGCCACACTCTGAAGTCGGCTCTTGTAGGTTTTGGCTTTGTTTGCCTTTTTTTTTTAGTATATATTCATGTTTTTTATTGCCATTACTCTCTTTTCTAATTCGCTTTTATCATAATAAAAGAATATGACTCAAAAGATCTACATGTCTTAATTTTTTTTTGTCATAACACAGGTTATGTTCTTCACGAAACAAAAGAGAAGTAATAAACTAATATCATACACAAGCCAAAAAAAAATAAAAATTGTTTGACTAGTGATTACTTTTAATTCGATTACAAAAACTAGTAATGCATATTAAAAATTATAAGTTGTGCCAAAAGGAAAAGAAGAGCCAAAGCAGTCAAGAGGTTTAAGGTTAGTTGAATATTACAACCTAAGAGTAAAAGATAAGAACCATCAATGATCCATGGAGGACATCACCATTGTAAGATAGAGAGGAGATGAACTAAGGGGAACCACATATTTAGTCACCGAAAGAACCAAAAAAATTTGGATAATATTATTAAAAGAATTGAAAGAGAGATTTAAAATTTGCCTCTTTGGTTTCTTCACACGAATTAGAAGAATTAAAAAGATTTGCCTCTTTTCTGGAAAAATCTTTCAATGCGCATAATTTAAAATTAGTTTTTTTTGCCCATTTAGTTTCTTTGCCATCACATTGAATTAAGGTTAGATTTTTTCAAAATATATAATATATTTTATTTGAATATTTTTTGGAGATTGAAAGATTTGATTTGGAAAATATTTTCTCGGCTATTTTTTAGATTGAAAGATTGGATTTGAAATACTCCTAGAATTTGAAATGGTTTGGGATAAAATTTTCCGGTGGAGAAACTTGATTTTAATTTTGAAGTCTTACGAATAGAAAAAAAAAAATCCAAATCAAATCAAATGTCTTGAATCTTTCAGCCATTTTGGGGCATCCTAGTTCGTGGGTCCTGAACGATCGTCCTGATTATTCCGGACCAGGATCGACCTTGGTAATATTTTGGCTTTTTATCAAAAAGAAAAAAAAAATCATTAATTTTGAAAAGGAAGTAAGACCATTACTTAAGTGGTTTATTTATTTGCATCTGAACACGATATTTTAGCATTTTGTTTTCCTCCAACATTAAATATTCATAGAAAACACTTAAATTTTAAGAATTTTTTACACTCATGCAAGATTAAAAAAAATCCAACTACAATCGAGTCTCGAAGATCTAGCAAAATAAACGAGACTTCCAAAAGTTTACCTAAAAATCAAAAAAAAGTGCAACTAATTTACTAGGTTCACCTTTATGTATATAATAATACTACTAGGTTCACCTTTATGTATATAATAATACTATTTTTGTGACTCTAATTTGTATTCGTAGTAAATTTTTTCATGTCTCAAAAGTTTTAGATATATTAAAGAGTTAATTGTCCAAATGGTGTCCGATAAATGTATTGGTTGTCGTTTTGGTGATCGATTTATTTTTTTGGTTAATTTAGTATCTAAGATTTGTATTTTAGTTTAATAAGTGTCTGAACTAGATTGTTTTAGTATTTTTGGATAAAAATCGATAAAAATAGACATGTGATGGTCACACGTCTCATTTTCATGGTTCTTTTGTCAAGTTTTATTTTTTTACTATCATTTTCGGAAGAATATTGGCGTTTGGCATTCGAAAAAAATATACATAACCAAATAACTTTTGTCGAGTACAAAATGATGGTTCTACAAACATTCATAGCCGACGTAACGGCTCGTCATGATAAAAATAACCCTAAAAATAAGGCATTTAACCATCACATGTACATTTTTATCGATTTATATCAAAAAATATCAACAAAAGCTACTTCAGGCACTCTTTAAATCAAAATATAAAACTTAGATACCAAATTAAAAAAAAAATCAACCACCAAAATGACGACAATGACATTTGTTGGACACCATTTTGACAATTAACTCTATTGTAAAAAAATATATAATACAAATACTCTATCACAAATAATAATAATAAATTATATTACCTGTAAGCAATGCTATACCTATAACCAAATGCTTACAACCGCCACGTGGGCCGCTCATTGGAGGAGGGGAGAGAGGTGGGACCTGGTGGCTGTCTGGGTGGCTCCCTATCACGTGGCGGTAGCTCATTGGGGGAGATGTGGGGTCGGTAAGCATTTGATAGTAAACTTAGCATTAGGGTCTGTTTGGTAACTAGGAAAACTAGGATTTGGAGTACCAAAATTTGGATTTTGGTACAATCATGAATTTCCAAATCCAAATCCATTGTTTGGTAAACTAGAATTTTGGCATTGGATTTGGTTAAAATTCAAATCCATTTTTTGGATAGGAAATGAATTTAACAATTGGATTATAATAAAATATTAATTAACAAAATTATAAATTATGATTATAATTAAGATTAATAAATTATTATTTATTAATTATAATAAAATGATTAATTAATAAAATGATTAATTATTAAATAAGATTATAATTTTGATTAAAAATTATTATTCAAAATTATAATAAAATATTAATTAATAAATGAATAATTATTATAATAATTAAGATTAATAAATTATTAATTAAAATTATAATTAAATATTAACTAATAAATTAATAAATAAGATTATAATTATGATTAATAAATTATTAATTAATATTATAATAAAATATAAATGCAACAAATTATAAAATTAAATAATTATTGTAATCATGATTATAATTATGATTTAATATATTATTAATTAGGAATATAAGAAAATATTATTGAAAAAAATTAGAAATTAATAAATTAATAATTAATTATTGTAATTATTATTATGATTAATAACTTATTAATTATAGTAAAATATTAATTAATAAAATTATAAAATAATTAAATTTATTTAATCATTATAATTATAATTAGGATTAATAAATTAATAATTAAGATTATAATTAAATATTAATTGATAAAATTATAAATTAATATATTATTAATTAAGGTTATACTTGTGATTAATAAATTGATAAACTATCAACTAAGATTACAATAAAATATTAATTAATAAAATTAATAAATTATGACTTTAGATAAATTTTTTGATTATAATTAGGATTAATAAATTATTAATTATGATTATAATAAAATATTAACTAATAAATTAATAATTATGATTATAATTATAATTTAATAAATTATTAATTAAAATTATAAGTATAATTATAATAATGGTTAACAAATTATTAATCAAGAATAAAATAAAATATTAATGCATAAAATTAATAATTAACTAATTATTAATTAATTATTGTAATTGTGATTATAAATAAAATTAATAAATTATTAATTATAATTATAATAAAAAAATAAGTAAGAAATTATAAATTAATTAACTATTAATTAATTATTAAAATTATGAGTATTAAATTAATAAATTATTAATTAAGATTATAATATACATTAATTTATAAAAATTATAAAATTAATAAACTATTAATTAAGATTATAATTAAGATTAATAAATTATTAACTAAAATTATAATAAAATATTAGTTAATAAAATTATAAATTATTATCCACTTTCAAATATAGGATTCCATATAGGAAACATAGGATTTCATATAGGATTCTATGAATTTGAAAAGTAATTATTATCTAATTTCTAAGTCCAAATTTAAGAGCCAACCAAACATATGATTTTTTTAGATTGGACTTCAAATTTATGAAATCCGGAAATCCGACTGCAAATCAGCCCCATATTGTACCTGTAATATGTATGGATGCAAGCAACCAAGACCCCAATGAGAATATTAGCACTTCGAAGTACTTCCATTCCCGCCCTCTTCCTAGCCTCATCCTCTACTTTGTTCCTCCGTCCCCCGGTTCGAAACCCTAACCCTAGCTTCTTCTATCCCCGCCTTTTCTTGAGCCGCCTACTGATGGCCAGCGGATCCTCCTCCATCGAGTCCCAGTTCCGGGACTTCCGGGTCCAGCTCGAAGGGTCCGGATCCATCAGGGAGCGGATCCGGGCGGTGGCGGCGGAGGTCGAGTCCGCGACCCGGCTCATCCAAGCCAATCTCCTCCTCGTCCACCAGTCCCTCCCCATCCCAGGTTCGCTCCTTCTAGTGTTTTGTCGACACAGACACCGACACGGCGTTTATTCTGGCATGTTCGGGTGCATTTGGAACGTCCGTGTCGTGTCCGACACGACGCGAAACGGACGCAGCTCCGGTTCTGGGAGTGTCCGTGCTTCCTAAGTTTAGGGTTTTGATTTTGATTTTTTTTTTAAATTTCCCTATATTTTGTTGTTTTTACCGGTGATGACGAAGGCTAGGGTTCAGGGCCAACTTTCCCTAGGTTTAGGGTTTTGTTTTTTCTAGCTTTTCCCTCCATGGAGAAGTCTAGGGTTCATATTGGGGCATTGACGGCGACATCGCTTTTGTCGTGCCCCTAAGTATTTTGGAGCGTCTTTTGTCGTGACCGGCTTGTGTCTGACCATGGCGTAACGGGGGCACCACACCTATTTTCCTAATGTCTGTGCTTCCTAAGTTTAGTTTTTTTTTTTGTTTTTACTGGTGGTGGAGAAGGCTAGGGTTTAGGGGCTAAGTTGGAAGGACATGAATATGACACAATAAACATGTATCAGTTTTGGCGTGTGCTAGTGTATTGTGGAGTGTTTGTGTCGTGTCCAATATGTTTCCAACACAACAAACACCATGTGGACACTGCACACACTAAGCGACACTACACCAATTTTTGGAGTGTACGTGCTTCCTAAGCTTTAGGGTTTAATTTCTTTTTCGTTCTTTTTTAATTGTTGTTCCATAATTTTATGTGGGGTTTAGAGGTGATAGAGAAGGCTGAGGTTCAGATTGAGGCGCTGAAGGAGCATTTTGGTCGGATTGCAGAAATCCTCCGGGAATGCCCTGGGCAGTACTATAGGTAAATTCTGTTAATTTTTAAATTTTCTTCTTATTTATTTGTATGCTGGAATGCCTTTTTTGGTAAAATACTCGGAGTTGTTTTCAGGTACCATGGGGATTGGAAGAGTGAGACGCAGACGGCTGTCTCTTTGATCGCATTTCTGCATTGGCTCGAGACAGAGGATCTGCTCATGCACGCCAACGCCCAGAGTAAACTCGGAAGTAAGGGTTATTTTCTCCTTTGTGTTTCTTTTGGTGATAAGTTGATAATGTTTCATTTATTTTATAACTAAGTTTCATAGAAACAACAATGAGCTGATAATGATGTCCTTGTGCTATTTTAGTTTCATACAGTTCT
Organism: Iris macrosiphon; assembly: GCA_036927795.1. Taxonomy (NCBI): domain Eukaryota; kingdom Viridiplantae; phylum Streptophyta; class Magnoliopsida; order Asparagales; family Iridaceae; genus Iris; species Iris macrosiphon. The sequence goes on along the minus strand of JAYESA010000044.1, from coordinate 154,103 downwards.
AATGAACGTAAGAGTATGTACTTATTAACATTCATGAACTATATTTTTGGTAGGAGTCAATGATATATAACCTATATTGCACCAACACAAACAATACGACAAAACACGGACAAAGACACAGAATAGAAGCCGATTTTGGCGTGCTTGATGTACATTGTAGTGTCTGTTTGTGTCTGAATGTGTCTGACATGTCAGGACACTGCACTGTTTTTGGAGGGTCCGTGCTTTCTAGTAGAACATATATGAAGTTTCTTCCGTCTAATATGTTTAATGCAAAATTTTCAATTTTGCTTTTGGAGCATTTTTATGGTATCGATGAATTAACTGTTCCTGCGTTTCTGATGAGATTTAAGAAGGATCACATGATGGAGTACAACAAAAGGAGAAGGTAGTGTACATTTGTTGGTGGGGGTGAGCTTCGGTAGTTTGATATCTACTTTTTATCCATGCAGTCAACTAAAGAAAAATATTCTTAACTTATGTAAGTAGCTAAACTGATGAAAACAGGGTTTATATCACTTTTCTAATCTTCAATATTCAATTTACTTTTCGGCTGTTTAGTAGAACTTGATGAAACTAATAACACACTTTTAAAGGTTGTTTGACCTTGAGAAAGTGAATTTTGATGAGAATATTAGCAAGAGAAACACAGTAACAGAGTGCATATTTTGACTAGAAATTGATATAACTTGTTTCTTCTATGTAGTGGATGCTTCAGAGTTCGGTCTGGATATTGAAGATTATCTTATAGGTTAGTATCCTTTTGTGCTTCTTCGGCTTGTAGATATGTTCAGTTACTGGATTGAACGGCCAATGCATGTAGCTCTCACGAAATTGGTCGTCTTATCAAAATATGGGTTTTCTTTTGTTGGTGTGTGAACAAAATGGTTGTTCATTTGTTTCTACCATGGATTATGATGAATGCTTAGTTGCAATGCTTAAACCACCATATACTTTAATAAAAAATATGGTTAACAGATATGTATTTGCTGATCGAGTGCTGTCTAATCACATAAGATGGAGAGCATGCTGTATGTACCATCATCAAAACATAAGTAAACCCTCTCTTGGGCTTTTTTTGTTATCATGTATCTAGCTTACAAAAACTTAATGAGAACCCTTTCTACCCATCAAAACATAAGTGAATTTTTTGTTTTTCCGTCTGTCTCTTCTGCTGGTGGCATCATAAAAATGATATATTTGTTCAACAAATGGATTTTTAATCATAAAATGAGGATGACGTCTGGCATGACGGTAAGACTGTGTATGTGCATCCTGGAAGTTATCGGTTCGAGTCATGGAAACATCTTCATATTTTTTGGGGTAAGGCTGCGTACATCATTGACCCTCCCTAGACCCTGCGTAAGGAGGATCCTCTTGGCACTGGGACGCCCTTTTTTAATAAATGGATTTTTAACATTTTTGGGAACTATGCGATATATGAGGTAGTGGGTGTGATGTCGAGAAATTGTCAATTTTGTGTGTTTATTTGAGTCCATATGGATTGATGTTAGAAGCATATTTGTACAGAGATTATGATTATTTCATCCTCAACCAAGCTTTTCACCGTCAACATGGGATTGTGGAAGCTCAAGAAAAATCAAGGAAAAGCTTTTACCAAGTTCGTCGAGATGTCAACATTTGTGAGCTAAATTTGCAGCCAAGGAAGCTGAACAAATGATGTCCTTGCCATAACCCTCTCTTGCCAGCAGGGAGTTTCATAGACTTACCTCTTCCAGCCATGTTGTTGAAGTCTGTGCAACTTGGTAATATCCCTCCAAGTTCACCAGACTGATAAAGGGTTTGAAAGAAGAGCTAAATATTTATAGGGCATTACTTTCGGTTTAATCCTGCAATAAGCCAAAGAGCCTGATGGAATAACAGCACCATCAAGTGATAAGAAATAAAATTTTAATAAGTTGGGAAGGGATAATAAAGGAGGGAATAGTTTAATGAAAAGATGATTAATAATCAGTTATTTTATGCATGTGGTAGGAATGATCATAATTTGAAAGGTTTCAAGTTATTTGCAGGATGTTATAAATGTTATAAGTGAGAATACACTATTAGTTCTAGCCAGAAAAAAAAAACTGGTATCTGGAGTGAGTCTTTATGTATCTATAAGTAGTGTAGTAGAAATGGTGCTGTAGGTATTTAGTGTCATTGTTGGAAAGAGGTGACATGTAGATGGCATAGTTCTACTGAGATGAATCAATCGGATCGGGTAGCACTAATGAGATGAATCAATATAGCTGACTCAATTTCAGTAGAGCTATATTGATTAATCTCATTAGTTCTACCGAAATTGAGTCAGCTATATTGATTCATCTCATTAGTGCTACCCGATCCGATTGATTCATCTCATTCAATATAGCTGACTCAATCCCAAGTCAAGAGAAATTGAGTTAGCTATATTGATTCATCTCATTAGTTCTACTGAAATTGAGTCAGCTATATATTTATTAGGATCAGCTTAATAAATTCCCTTTCGATTTGCCTCTCTCTTGACTTGGGATTGAAAAATGGGTTTAGTTTGTTTCGGATTTGATACTAATGAGATGAATCAATATAGCTGACTCAATTTCTCGGTAGTGCTACTAAGATGAATTTATTAAGCTGATCCTTACTTTTCACTGATAAGAATTCTTGTCTTTGGACTTTTTGGGCTTGAAACGGGTCCACTTACTATATTTTCCTAGAGTTTGTGAGATGAATTAATGCTGATGCACACGACTATAAATTCTCTGCCACTAATATTTTTTTCCTTTTATATAACTTGCTTGCAAAATGATAGAAGCCAAGTTCTGACCAGAAATATGTGTATTTAGTGCACAAACAGCAATAAATCAGAGCTGACTCTCCAAAGCCTGCTATTGTTATTTTATGCCTTTATCTTATTCTCAAGGTAGGAGAGTCTCCAGATTTCCTTGAATCATGTGTCATATATTTTGTGAAAATGGTTGAAAACTGTAATGATTCTACTAGTCTCAATTTCTCAAACCTTCTGACCAGCATGTCCATATTCCATGTCAAGTGCCAATAGGATTGTTTCTGTTGGCTTTTATTTGCAGCTGGCCAAAATTTGGATACTTGTCATTCTCCAAGGACTTTGCTTTGCTAATAATGGTCCTGAAAGTAATGTTTATTATCAGTAATTCTGATTTTACTCTCCGTTTGAGTAATTATACATATATTGCATCTGTTTGCGGTTTTTTCAATGTAGATTATTTCAGCATTTTTTTTTCCATTGTAAAGATTGCTCACTTGATCCGCTAATACTAACATCACTTATTGGTTCAATTCTTTACCATTTGTTTATGATGCACTGATATGAGTTATTTTTTTCTTTCTTAGGCATATGCTTCATGTCCAATGAGTTGGTAAGGATTCCTTTTCTTAGACTATCAATATTTAGTTGTTTTATGTCTTAAGAGCTGAGTTAACTTGATCAAGGACCTAAAGCTACTAGCAACTTGTCAATCTTATAATTTTGTTATGGATATTGTTGGTTACTAGATATGGGTTTTGAAAATCAGATGTCATAACAATTATTCTTTTTTTCTTTTCTTTTTTTATCAAGGCAATCCATAATAATTTTGTTTAACTTCATCTTTCATCCCTTTTTTTATGTATGTTATCACATAGCTCAAACTCACAATATAAGGAGAGCCTCAGGGTCACTCTAAAATACTGAAGTACATTCAATATCATCATCAGCAGCAGCAGTTTCATTGAGCTCATCATCTTACACGCAATTGATTGTTTAGTTCCCCTGTATCTACAACAACAGTCGGATCTTTCCTAACAGATTGCACCCTAGCTTGTGAGGTCCTTTATGTGGCTGCCTTTCTGGTAGCAACCTTCAATGACAATGAAATTTCAGACATACACAATTGTGAAGGTCATGACTTAAAAGTACCAATCTCATCCCAGGTCCCGATATCCAATAGAACAGGGAAATACAGGCTGAGAGAGTAACAAAATCAAAAAGAATGTGCAGAAGTGTCTTTGTGCAATATTCTAAGTAACAAAATACTTAAAATGGGAAATACATTACTACCTTCTTAGTTTGTTAATACGAACTGATATTACCAATTATATGCTGCAACTTTTGAAAATGAAAATACACTGCAAAACTAATTCGTACACTGCAAGTGCAAGTTCTGAGATATAAAGGAAATGCGCTGAAAGATATGATGCTATACTTCGATTAAACCATATACAACGTTCTTTCTGTTTTTTCTTGATTGGTGGATTTCCTCAACATATTGACTATGTTCCTGCCATTCCAGCCTAGGTATGTAGTCAATCAAGTGACTGCAGGCGATTATGACTGCCCAAGAAAGGTGCTGAAGTTCTTAACTGATCTTCATGCTTCATTTCGGATGCTGAATCTAAGAAATGATTTCTTGCGCAAAAAGTTTGATGGTCAGTACCACTAAGCTCTTTCGTGAACTCAATTGTAATTATATTAGCTTGTGAAAACCATATAGTTTGTGCTACTTGTAAGGCTCCTATTTCTATATTCTCCTTTTCAAATACACTTCTTGTTTTCGCGTGGCAGGTATGAAGTATGACTTGAGAAGGGTTGAAGAAGTCTATTACGATGTTAAGATCCGTGGCCTGGTATCTGGGGACTCAACACAAGACCAGAATACCAAAGCCGAATAGGTAAAATTATGGGTGATCTAGTAGTCAAGTTTGCTATATATAGCGGTTTAAATTGAGATCTCTAAACACATCAAATGTTCCATGCAGCTTTTAATTACGCTCGGTCTGTGGTACACATGCTGGAGGACTTTGACTGGAAGAATAGTGAAAGGCTGAATAGATGAGAATTGCAGCACATGGTCCACCTCCAGCATTTCAGAATCAGCGTTTCGAGTATTACATGACCTAAAAATTCCTGTGGTATATGCATCAACATGTGTAACAATGTTTACTAGCATCTTGGAGCCAGATGTAGATCTGCAGGGGTTAACATGCGTTTGTTGCTTTGTTGAAATGCCAGTTTTTTTTTCCTTCAGAATTCCCGGTTCTCATGTTGGAAAATTGTAGACCTACATTGCTTATTACATATTTAGCCACTTCAGCTGTGCCCTCCCTGCAATTGCAAGTGCAGGTAATTATGCCTTTCCAAGTTCCAACTTCTGCTGCATGTACTGCTGAAACTGAGAAGCCAATTGCCCCTTTGAAATTACTTATTTGGATTGATTCAAGAACAGTTAGCTCCAGCAGCAATTTGTGCAAAATTGGCAGAACACATGCTAAATTGCTACTTATCCAACTGTTATGTATGTTTCATTTTTCTTCGACAGCATAGTATAAATACTTTGATAAGATTCAGGTGCGACTCATATTTCATTAAATTTCATTTTAGTGAAATCTGAATCAATTAGATCTGCTGCATCTGCAGTTGAACTCCTAACCTGGGTTTTCTGTTCTATTCAATTTCAAGTAGCAAAAAGAGGCATTGATTGGTTAGCAACATAACTTGCCTTGTTTGTAAATTTGGTAATAACAACAATGGGTTTATTTTTGTTCACTCACCAAAATTAAAATGTATGTTCACCCTTCAATCAAATGTTGTCATGTAACATTTTCACAACCTAAAATCACTTTGGAAATAAATTTTGTGAACATTGAAAGTGATTTTGAGTTCTATTTTGACACGTGGCAACATTTAATTGGAGGGTAATTTTTTTTTTTTTTAAACTCGGCTTAACGTACGATGTCCGGTGTAACGTTCGGGACTTTTGTGTATACTATATTGTATGCTTTTGGGTCCACTGTCTCGTTAGAGGGTGAATATATATCTTAGTTTTGGTGGATAAATAAAAATGGACTCTAACCACAACCACCATGTATGTATATTAGCACTTTCTCATGTCACCATCAAGTCCAACAAGAAATCAATATTCTTAGTAAGCAGAGTAACCCAATAAGTGGAACATAAGTAACCCCTCCGAGTGGTTGATCCTACAAATGATGATCGTTTCCTTCCACTTTCGGTTGCAAATGTTAAAAAACCATTCTCTAAGCAAACCACTTGAGCAACCCACATTCGAATAGACAAAAATACGTGTATATATATATATATATATATATATATATATATATATATATATATATATATATATATATATATATATATATATAGCAAATGAAGTTGTAGTCCGTTGGTACAGCCGATGCATGCGGACGGGGAGGTCCCGGGTTCGAGATCCCCCGGCGCCATTTAATTTCTCCTTCGTGGAGCGGTGGTGGGTGGAGCGCGGTGCGGCCCGGTCAGGTGCGCTGATGCGATGCGGTACTGCTACAACTGCGTGAGGCTTTCTGGTCGGATAGAGCCTTCGGACGTGGTGCTTTCGGGCTGAGTCGGTGGAGCCTTCGGGCTGGGTGGGATAGTGGTTGTATATATTGGCCTTCAGGCTTGATTGATTGTAAGCCTTCGGGCTGAGATGTAGCCTCTCTAAGGGATCAGGCCCCTTCGAGAGGTTACAACTCAGTCCGAAGGCTTACAACCAATCCAGTCCGAAGGCCTATATATACAACACTAGCCCGAATGTCCCACCCATCCCGAAGGCACCACTAACCCAGCCCGAAGGCTCCATCCGGTCCGAATGCCTCACGCAGCCGTAGCCGCACTGCACCGCGCCGCACCAGCTCCGCTAGCACCAGCTCCGCTAGCACCGCACCTGCACCCGTATCGCATATGCGCACCTGACCAGGCCGCACCGCACCGTTCCTGACGTCTACGCGGCACCCATCCACCGCTCCACCATTTAATTCCCCCATGGCGCCGGGGGGGGGGGGATCGATCTCGAGACCTCCCTGTCCTCACGGATGGATGGCTTTGGCGGCTGGCCGCGGGCGGAAATGGTGATGGATAGTTCACTTCTAGGTCCTGTTATGACCTTCTGCAACAAACACATCCGAGAATGGAGAATTATGAGTTCATCTGGCTAAAAGGAATGTCGAGTAAAATGCAATTGTGCATGTACCGAGTCATGCTTGGTCGATTACTTACTATGGACAGGCTTGCTCGGTTTGGTATACAGATTGCCTCGCATCGCTGCGTACTTTGTCACGTAGGTGATGAGACCATCCAGCACTTATTCTTCCACTGTACGGTGACATCATCCAAATGGCGAGAACAATCCTGTCGATTGGGTTGGAGCGCAGACAAAAGGGACATTGGGGAGATTATAGTGCACAACTCAGAGCTGGCAGAAACAAGGGAATGATGTGGTTTAAAGAGGCGCGAATACGGATGGCTTCAACAGTGTGGCATGTCTGGAGGGAGCGAAATAAGCATATTTTTGAAGGCAACTTCACCTCTGTTATTGGAATACTGCATAATATTGAATTCGATGCATCTCCTATGAGCTCTCAATAAAGGATCTATATTTGTATGTCTGTTAGTTGGTTATATGAATAAAATTTACCTTTTTTTCATATATATATATATATATATATATATATATATATATATATATTTTATTTTTTTCGTATGGTCCGTATTTTGGGTGGATATGGCAAATCTTAATTTAGATCCATAGTATGCAAAGTTGTTAATAAGTGGCAGGAACCTGTGGTCAACATGTTCATGTCACCTATTAAATTCTCCAAAGGAATTAGTGCTAAATACATCTCTCTCCATCTCTCTGTCTTTTTACACCTATATCAACTAATATAACTTCCCAGAAAGCTAGGTTGGTATTAGTACATTACTTACACATCGAATCTATATTTATAGTTGGTACGTACGTACTACTACTAATAATAATCATCATCAAACTCATTCTACATTCAAAGGGAGAGCACATTCATTGCAAGCTAAGGAAGAGAGGGAGAGGGAGAGGTCCGGTGAGCAGTCCACCTCCTCCCTCCAATCCAATCCCCACCCACCACCACCCACAATGCCCCACCACCGCAGGCAGTTATCCGACCCCACGCCAGATCAAGTGGACTTCACAGACAGCCTCCCCTCATCTCCCTCATCCTCAAAGCCTCTCTCCCCCACTCTTAACGTCTTCAGGGCCTGCTTCTCTCCCAGGCAGAAGCTCATCTCACTCATGGCCAGTACCGCGAACCGCCCGTGCCAGAACACCACCACCACCACCTCCTCCCCCCGCGCCCGCTGCGAAGAAGTAAGTGACACAATCAATCATCTATGTTATGTGTCTTAGAGTTTGTTTTCTGCATGCAAACTACTTGTATATGCATGTTGAATTATTTTTATATAATAATAAGCTCTGATACCATATTGATTATTATTTATTTTTTTAATAATAAAATACTAGCTCTGGTACCACCATGTTGAGTTTCATATATATAACTCGACACGAATGATGGAGGAGAAGAAAATACGTCGATTCTTCTCTCCTTCGGCCGGATTCCATATATATCAACTTGAAGAAATGTGGAAGAAAATACGTCGATTCTTCTAGCGGAGCCATATGTGGCACACTGGGGTCCACCGCCCCCACAGTGGACCCTGATGTCTTCTATGAATTTTTTTTTTAACTATTCTTAAGGTCTGCCCCCACTGTCAAAAAAAAGAAGAGATCGTCCCCATGAAATGAAATGTTTTGACTCCGCCACTAGATACTATAGCTGGTATTCGTGTGATCGGAGTCGACAATTATTCTAATAGCTCAAGTTTCAGGTCGAAGTTGGCCTTGTGTAGTGCTAATTAAGGTCTAATTACTAAGTCTACACACCTTTCATCGATATATGGATGATTTGAGTCAATGTTTGCTTTTACCGAGTCCTCTTACAATGTGCACTGCACTCTAAACTTAGATTCTGGAATCTGGGAATGGCTCTAGTATCATGGTACAATATTGAGCTTATTTTATGCTTGGTAACAAACTTCTAGACAGATTTCCAGCATTAGTCATGACCTCGAGTTACAACTGGAATTGAGAGAAGTGTGCTTCATACGAATATATGCTATTTTGGTTAGTTCATGCCTATTAATTTATTTAGTTTTGTGTAATTAAATGTCCAAAGACATGCCTCTTATGTATGGATATGAAGTTATGACCATTGCCATTAGAGGGCATATATAGAGGGGTGATTGAGACTTGAGAGGTTGCTTTTGGAAATGGGAGGTTTTTCTTATTTTCTCAATTTTTTTTAATGTTTTTCACCATTTTACATATTACCAAACACAACAAAATACAACTACCTTGCCCTCAAATACCTTTTTTTGGAGATATAGTGATGAGATGAAATTCTCCCACATATTTTCTTAATTTAAAGATAAGCAACGAAACAAGTCTCAATTACAAGAGGAGATAACTTCGATAAAGTGACGAAAGATAAAAACAAGCATACAGACTCCAACAAGATTGGAACAAATAGTTTTGCCAACGAGTTACCGCTTGTTGTAGACTTAAGAAAGTCATGTTCTGTAACTAGTGGTTTCTGTTATGGTCCCAAAGTCACTTTTAGGGGTATGTGGTTTTATTATGTTGAATTTGGTAGAACTTATCCTTTGGCCACAAGTAAAGACTAAGTAAATCAATATTTGTGGTATGGAAGAGAGTCTTGGAAGCTAATATTGAAGTTACATAACTGTTTTGCTTTGTACAGAGGGACAAGTGTGTAACTGGAAGTCAGAAAAAGCAGGAGCTTGAACAAGAGGTAACAAATTCTTCAGTTTTTATCTATATATATTGCTAATGTATTTTATTTTGATACTTTTCTAATGCTAAACTTAGCAGTAACTAATGATTTAAGCCAGGTTGTCTGGTTCATAAGAGGTTTTCTTGGTAACTTTTTTTTTTTTTTTGAGAAGAAGGAAGGCCTCCAAGGAAATCCCAGCCAAACTTTATAAAATTGAAACAAATATATAAACAGTACTTGGAATAATATATCATCTAGATAGGCTTCCTGTTATAAAATGTCATCCATATGGGACGAACACATCTGAGTAATCATGTCATATAAAGTTGATATCCCAGCTCCCAAGCATCATTTATTTATGTCACGTATGGCAAAGAAACAACTATATTCTAAAGATGTAAAATCGACGGAAATTTTTGAATAATCTCATTATCCTTCGAAGATGTCTCTTTGAAAGTTTTTTGGTTTCTCTCATCCCAAATGCACCAAAAGATTGTTATCACACATGGACTATCAAGTTTGATAAGTGCTTCAACCCCTGTCCCATTCATCCAACAAAAAGTGAAGACTTGAATGTTTTATTTTCGTTCTTTCTTTGTTGAGATTGAAATCGACGTTCTTTTGAAAAGGGGTAGGTAGTTTGCACGCAGGCAAAACGGATTCATGAAAGGCTTACCCTTATTTTTATGTAAAGGATCTAGTAGGTCGGGTATTGCACAAACTCATTGAGTTCTGTGATCTTCTGAATAAAGTTATTCCTTCAAGAGCCCCAATAGTCGTCGATAGAATGAGGAAAGTGTGATAAATTGAAACGATTAATGATTTGTCTCCAAAACAATTTAGTGATTTGACAAGCAAAGAATATGTGAGAACAATCTTCCTCATCAGTGTCATAGGGAATACAGAAAATTGCATATGAGACAACCTCTTCCTTGCAACGGGTCAAGTGTCAAAAAATTTCCTTTCGAGCAAGTCACCCAAGAAATTTGATTTTAAGAGGAAAAGAGGCCTTCCATATGACATTGGCGTAATTCCAAGTAATATCGGTAGAATTGAGATAAGAGTACATAGATTTAACATAGTATATCTCTTTAAAGCAATATCCTCATCCAACGAAGGATTAAAAGAATTAAGGCTTAAACTAGAAATCAGAAAATGGATTACCTATGGTAACTTGTCTGAAAGAAGGATGTCAATGCCATGAATTGGGCTCCCAAAAGCCCTGGTCAACAACTAAGATATTTTGATATGTAGCAAATTGGAAAAAAAATGGGGTTAAAAAGTATCAGAACCCAATCATTTGTCTTTCCGGAATCCAATAATAGTGTTGTTGCCGTATTTGACAATGATTCTCTCCTTGGATTTGTGAGCGCCCTTTAAAATGTCCTTCCAAAAGAAAAAAAGAGAGAGGATGAGACTGTTGGTATATTAGAATGTATTAAAGATTTTATTAAGATGAAGGGTTGTAAGGCTATATATATATATATATATATATATATATATATATATATATATAGCCAAGAGATGATTAATAAAAAAAAAGAACTCCAAAATATTCTACATGGTATCATAGCACAAATCCTAGCCACCACAAACCCTAACCGCCAAACCCTAGCCGCCACAACCGCTGCCGCGCCACCCCCACCATCGTCACTGCCGCCGCCACCACACTTCCACCACCACCGCGAAGCCCCGACTCCTGTGGAGCCCGCAGGAGCCTCATACCGCGGTTCCAGGCGTCTCTCGCGGGTCATTTCGGACGTTGACATCAAAAGCCTAAATTCGATGGGGGAGAGGCATGATCGGTTCTAGGAGAGGACGAACGTGAATCGTGGGAGGGGTGTGAGGTGATCGGAGAAGAGGATGATCGATGGAGGAGATCATCAAGAATTTGGACCCTTCGGAGGTCGCAACGTTGATGAAGCTGATGAAACTGTCGACTGGTGAGAGCGTGACACGAACACCGGCGAAGTTGGAGCTTCCCTCCATCGATCTGAAGCTTGATGGACCGACCACCTACCTGAGTTGGTCACGACGGGTGAGGAGAACCCTCACAGGAAAGAACCTGGAGGGTTTCTTGTCAGGAGAGAAGACAGAGCCGGATGAGGGCTCGGCAGGACGCGACGAATGAAAGTCCACTCATATAGTGATATACATTTGGCTCCACAATTCTTTAGTCCAGTCGATCGCCGCCACAGTGGATGGCCTTGAGATGGTAAATGACGTGTGGAAGAAGTTGAGGAGGACCTACGATGGTGTGGAAAATAACTTGAGGGTTTTCCAGATCAAGGGGGAGATCGACGACACCGTACATGGAGAGAAGACGGTGCAGGAGTATGCCATAGAGTTGGAGCTTCTGTGGCTGGATTATGATCACTCCTCAGATCGGACGAGTTGCGAGGACCCGAAGTGTAAGGAGAGACAGGTATGTCAACAGGAGAGGACGATGAAGTTTCTTAAGGGGCTGGCCGCAGTGTTTGCTCAAAGGACATCACTACTTCTAGCCCAACCGAAGATCCCTACACTTGAGGAGGCTATCTTCGTCATGATCCAGGAGGAGACTCGCATCAAGCTGCAAGCAGAGACATGTGGTCCTCCTGAAGTGAAGTCAGCACTGACGGTTGCCAATTCAGGTGGCACAGGACCTAAGGGAGACCCTCGACAGTGCTGCAACTGCGGGGAGGTGGGCCATCTGAGGTATGCTTGCACCAAACCACCCAAGGAGTGAGATTCATGTGGTGGACGTAGACAGTTTGTATCTTGCCCCGATCCCGAAGGTCCCGACAATGCCTCCGCCGGGAGCGAATTATCGCGTCGCTCCCGCGGGACGTATATCATTTGCCATCGAGACGTGATACCGTGCAAGCCTAGGGTTGCGCTCTCACAAGACAACATCGTTAAAGTTGTCGCTATCATCTATCCGATCGAGTACGCAGCGGAGGGACATTGTTACAAACAACAATCTATCTGAGTAAACCGGACAAAGCTCAATGTACGAGATTCTCTGAATACAATGGCATCGTTCCATACATTATGTCCATCTATACTAAAGCAGCTCAAAACAACTCGATACAGCTCAAGGCATCGACACTAGATTTTTGGGTCCTGGGGATGAGGCATGGCTATCGCTTACTCGGACGATCCAGCACCTGCGAACAAGCAAACTGTTGGTGGGTCAGCACTTTGGAGAAAGTACTGGTGAGTATAAAATCAACGAACAGAAGCAACATTCACTAAAACCAACACTAAGTAATTATGTTATAAAATATTACATTACTAATGATCTTTCAAGTTTTACCTAGGTTCGTTACACGCAGTACAGGAACGGAGTCATACTACTTCTTTTGGAAACATATTTGAAAACATAATTTCATGTTCGATATAAAAGAAAGCAGGCAAGGCAAGCCGTTCATGCACGATATGTCGATTCATATACAATCAGGGTGTGCGTAGCGTGTCTCGTGAGCTATACTCAAAGACTCTAGGGATAATGCAGCATCTAGTGGACTATCCTTTTTATACTATTCAAGGCGTTTATCATATTAAAGCAAGCATGCAAGTCTAGGTGGGATGCAAGACAATATGCAAAATAACATATCACTTATAAAGTAATTCTTACCCCTTGCCGAACGGTTATCCCTACAACAGATATACAAGTTAGCAACATATGCATATATAAACAATGTTCTCTTTCCTGTCCGTCTCTGCATCAAACAGTTAGGTATGCAAGAAGGCTAGCCTAGTATGTGTCCTAAATACCTGAAATATAGCTATCTCCATGAACAAGCTAACTTATGTAACTCAAACTCTTCCCAATAGAAGCACTGTCTCCCATCTAATAGCCACGCCCCCTAGATCTCGTAGGACCGGAACATTAGGACGCACTATTAGTCTCACCCCATCAGTAGTCTTCATCCACCATTCTAATAGCCACGCCCCCTAGATCCCATAGGACCAGAACATCATGGCGCACTATTAGTCTCCAAATTTGTCATTTATCCTCCATCTTCCGCAAGCTCCTCGATAACAAGCATATCACAAGCATAACACAACGTGACAATACAAGCTTTCAATCCATTTATCTCTTATCTAATAGCCGCACCCCCTAGATCACGTAGGACCGAAACATCAGGGCGGACTACTAGTCTCTTCTCTAATAAGACAAGCCATTTACTCTTTATAACAATACAAGCATACATTCAATCTAGCTTTTGCATCAAAGACAAGCAATTTTATAAACGACAACAAGCAAACATATGAACGGTTTTTAATTTAAGCAAGCTTGGCACGGGTCCTCTATCTCTTCAAGTTAAGCATGCAGTTCTACTCTTTCCTTAGCATGGCAATGTTCGTTCGATAGCGGTGTCAGTGTAACTAGCATGCAACATTCATTTATATACTTAGCATGGCAATGGTTCTATCTCTTTTAGGTAAGCAAGTTCTCGTTCTACCATTCTCAATGCGAACATTATCTTATTAAGCAAATAAGCATTGCAAAAACTTAGATTCATTATTAAGGCGTGCAAGAATCAGAGAATAAAATTTTGCCCACTCACCTAGATCTGTCATCTTCTGGTTCATCAAGGAGCTCTTCAAGAAGGTTTCCTTTTTGAGTCAGCAAACTGATATCTCTTGTACATAGTGCCAACGCGGAGCGGGGCACTACATACTTACCCACCAAGAAAAAGTTTCATCCTCGAAACTTCAAGGAGAAACTTTCGATATCCAGAGCAACGATAGTCCTCATCCCTCACCGTCCTCAATCGAAAACTCTAGCAATCAATAACAATGACTCAAGCAAACCGAAATAAGAAGTCATAACTCTCAAACAATAAATCAAATCTAAAAAACTTGTGTGCATATCTTTGAGAATATCTATGGACTTATTGTATGGAACGCTCTACGTTACAACAATATCAATGACAAGGAATCGTCATCTAGGAACTTGCAGCAAAAAGGCGTAAGGCCAGAGGATCGAGTTGCTCTGATACCATTATGTCACGTTCTAATCCGGAAGGTTCCGACAATGTCCCCGTCGGGCGCAAATCACCCCGCCGTGGCGCTCCAGTGGGACGTATATCATTTTTCATCGAGGCGTGATGTCGTACGACCCTGGGGTTGTGCTCGCACAAGGTAAGATCGTTAAAGTTGTGGCTATCATCTAACCGATCGAGTACGCAGCGGAGGGACAATGTTATAAACAATAATTTATCTGAGTAAACGGGACAAAGCTCAAGGCACGCGGTTCTCTGAATACAATGGCATCGTTCCATACATTATGTCCCTCTATACTAAAGCAGCTCAAAATAACTCGATACAGCTCAAGGCATCGACACCAGATTTTTGGTTTCTGGGGATGAGGCATGGCTATCGTTTCCTTGGACGATCCAGCACCTGCGAACAAGCAAACTGTTGGTGGGTCAGCACTTTGGAGAAAGTACTGGTAAGTATAAAATCAACGAACAGAAGCAACATTCACTAAAACCAACACTAAGTAATTATGTTATAAAATATTATATTACTAGTGATCTTTCTAGTTTTACCTAGGTTTGTTACATGCAGAACATGAACGTAGTCATATTACTTCTTTTGATAACATCTTTGAAAACAGAATTTCATATTCTATATACAAGAAAGCAGGCAAGGCAAGCAGTTCATGCACGATATGCCGATTCATATACAATCAGGGTGTACGCAGCGTGTCTCGTGAGCTATACTCAAAGACTCTAGGGACAATGTAGCATCTAGTGGATTATCATTGTTATACTATTCAAGGCGATCATCATATTCAAGCAAGCATGCAAGTCTAGGTGCGATGCAAGACAATATGCAAAACAACATATCACTTATAAAGTAATTCTTACCCCTTGTCGAATGTTTATACCTACAGCAGATATACAAGTTAGCAACATATGCATATAAAAACAAGGTTCTCTTTCCTATTCGTCTCTGCATCAAAAAGTTAGGTATGCAAGAAGGCTAGCCTAGCATGCGCCCTAACTACCTGAAATATAGCTATCTCCATGAACAAGCTAACTTATGTAACTCAAACTCTTCCCAACAGAAGCACCGCCTCCTATCTAATAGCCACGCTCCCCTAGATCCCGTAGGACCGGAACATCAGGACGCACTATTAGTCTCACCCCATCAGTAGTCTCTATCCACCATTCTAATAGCCACGCCCCCTAGATCCCGTAGGACCGGAACATCAGGGCGCACTATTAGTCTCCAAACTTGTCATTTAGCCTCCATCCCCCGCAAGCTCCTCGATATCAAGCATAACACAACGTGACAATACAAGCTTTCAATCCATCTATCTCTTCTCTAATAGCCGCACTCCCTAGATCCCGTAGGACCGGAACATCAGGACGGGCTACTAGTCTCTTCTCTAACAAGACAAGCCATTAACTCTTTATAACAATACAAGCATACATTCAATCTAGATTTTGCATCAAAGACAAGCAATTTTATAAACGCCGACAAGCAAACATATGAACGATCTTTAATTTAAGCAAGCATGGCATGGGTCCTCTATCTCTTCAAGTTAAGCATGCATTTCTATTCTTTCTTTAGCATGGCAAGGTTCGTTCGATAGTGGTATCAGTGTAACTAGCATGCAACATTCATTTCTATACTTAGCATGACAATAATTCTCTCTCTTTTAGGCAAGCAGGTTCTCGTTCTACCATTCTCAATGCGAATATTATCTTATTAAGCAAACAAGCATAGGAAAAACTCAGATTTATTATTAAGACGTGCAAGAATCAGAGAATAAAATTCTGCCCACTCACCTAGATCAGTCATCTTCTGGTTCAACAAGGAGCTCTTCAAGAAGGTTTTCTTTTTGAGTCTGCAAACCGATATCTCTTGTACATATTGCCAATGTGGAGCGGGGCACTACAGTTTGGAGGACGTGGCCGTGGTCGTAGGGATCGACGGGGTGGTCGAGGAGATTATCGGACGAACCTGCTGGTAGCAGAAGGCTAGGAGGGAACTGATGGTGCCTATACTGAGGAGGATCAGGCACTGCTGGGCATGCTGGAGGTACTCAGAATAAAGCAGAGAGCGTCAAGCAATGGAGACAGGAGGAGTGGGGCTGAGAAGGCGTCCACCTCAGTCTTCGTCAGAGACAACGCTGCCATATATGCCCATCCATCGGAAGGTACTGACGACTCACTCGCCCTTGCATCTATGTCTTCCCTTAGATCGTCGGACTGGATTGTCGATTTGGGTGCGTCTCGGCACATGATAGAAAATGCTAGTGAGTTCTTTTCCTACACTCACCTAGCATCTGCGGACAATATTCAAACAGCCGATGGTACTTTCCAGCCAATGGCCGGTAAGGGTACTGTCGATTGTACAAGTTCAGTAAAATTACTCAATATTTTGCATGCTCATTCTTTTCCAGTGAGTCTTTTGTCCATTAGTTCTATAATCCTCCAACTAAAATGCATTGTCTCTTTTGATATTCCTAAGGTGATATTCTAGGAGAAGGAGACAGGACGAAGACTTGGAACTAGCACTTGGCATGATGGACTGTGGTACCTGGATCAGGAATGACTAAATTCGGCATTGGTGTCTGTGGCAGAGAGGACAGGAATGGGAGAACCAAAGATGAGTGCCGATGATACACTAATACTTTACTACATGTGGTTAAGAAACTCCTCTTTTGGTATTTTGAGTAGGTTGTATCCATCTATTTATGAGAAAGCAAATAAGGAGAAACTAATATGTGATTCATGTTATTTAGGCAAACTTATTAGGAGCTCATATGTTAGTGCATGCCATAGGAGCTCTTCTTTTGATATTATACATTCTAATATTTGGGGGTCGTGCGCCACAACTACTATGAATGGTTACAAGTATTTCGTTTCTTTTATTGATTGTTCATCTCGTATCACCTGACTGTATGATAAAGAATAAGAGTTATGTCTTTGCTTGTTTTCGGGACTTTCATAAACATGTCCAGACTCAGTACAGAGTAGTGGTGAAGGTACTGAGGTCTGACAATGGGACATAGTATACCAACAAATCACTTGAGGAATACCTGTCAGCCCAAGAGATACAGTATCAGACCACCTGTGCATACACACCAGCACATAATGGAATGACAGAAAGGAAGAACAAACATCTTCTGGAGATGGCAAGGAGCATGATGATCGCCATAAATGTTCCACAGAGTCTGTGTGGGCATGCAGTGTTGACAGCAGTTCAACTGATCAACATGGTGCCCTCGAAAGTACTGGGATGAAAGTCTCCATGTGAGATATTGCAAGAAAATAATAGTGTGATACTCCCGCTGAAGGTGTTTGGCTGCATATATTTTGTGAAGGACAATAGACCGTCTGTTAGAAAACTTGACCCTAGAGCAGTCAAGTGTGTATTCGTGGGCTTTTCGGCGACTCAGAAGGGGTACGTGTGATGGAGCCCAGTAGAGAAGAAGAGGTTTGTGAGCATGGATGTTTACTTCAAGGAGCTTGAGTCATACTACCATCAGGAGGGAACCTCATCCATGAGCAACTCACTTGACACTGAGAGTATGAGGCGAGAGAGGGAGATTGGTGAGAGTTTGGTGACCGATTTAGTAGTATATCATGGAGGAACGGTTAAGGAGGAGAGTGAAGAGGAACAGGGGGAGGAGATGAGAGGTGTTAGGCCCACGGCTCAGGAAAAGTTACTTACCTACAACAGAAAAAGGAAGCAAACTGCATGACCAGAACCTATAGTGCCAGTGCCAAGTCTCTTGCCTACGTTCGTCTCGACTCCTGAGACACATACACCACCACCACCACCAGATTTCTCTTCATGTGATATCATTCTTTCTACCCTTCCCATATCATTATCAGTACGGAAGACAACTCGCAGCAATGCGATAAATTCTTCTGATAGAAATGGTTGGGACTTTGCTCAGTTTGTTTCATATGATAACATCTCTTCTTCTCATGGAGCATTCATTGATCTTTGGATAGTATTACTGTACCTAACAATTGACAGGTTGCCAAGAATGATCCAAAGTGGAAAGCGATGATGCACGAGGAGTTAGGGGCTCTTGAGAAGAATCATACTTGGAAACTGGTAAAACTGCCAAAGGGGAAGAGGGCAGTCGGATACAAGTGGGTTTTTACTCTGAAGCAGAACCCAGATGGACAGGTTGAGCACTACAAGACTCGACTGGTGGCAAAATGATACAGTCAGGCGTACGACATTGACTACGACGAGACTTTTGCACCAGTGGCGAAGATGAGCACCGTCAGGACCCTAATTTCTTTGGCAGTGAATGGTGGATGGAAGTTATACCAACTGGATGTGAAGAATGTATTTCTTCATGGGGATATAGTGGAGGAAGTGTACATAAAGATACCACCAGGATTCTGTACTGATAAGACAGTGGGC
Source organism: Iris macrosiphon (assembly GCA_036927795.1). Lineage (NCBI taxonomy): Eukaryota > Viridiplantae > Streptophyta > Magnoliopsida > Asparagales > Iridaceae > Iris > Iris macrosiphon. The sequence continues at coordinate 135,074 of JAYESA010000044.1, read as the reverse complement.
AAGGTCTGCAGGTTGAAGAAGTCCCTCTATGGACTGAAGCAGTCTCCTCGAGCGTAGTTTGACAGATTCAGAAGGGCGATGATATAGGGATGGGATATAACAGATCAACGCTGATCACACTGTATTTTTTCGTCGGAGTGGAGACCACATCACCATGCTTACGGTATATGTGGACTATATGATTATCACAGGAGATGATGAGCAGGAGATTATCCAACTCAAGGGGAAGCTTGGCAAGGAGTTCGAGGTGAAGGACCTTGGCCTTCTTCGGTACTTCCTTGGGATTGAGATTGCTCGAGAAACAAAGGGAATTGTTCTTTCTCAGAGGAAGTATGCACTGGACCTTCTCACAGAGAGGGATGTTGGGATGCAAACCTGCAGCGATGTCGATCAATCAGAGGTGGAAGTTGGGTGCTGAGGCTGGAGAACCAGTTGTCCGGAACAGATACTAGAGACTGGTGGACAAGCTGATCTATTTGAGCCACACACGTCCTGATATCTGCTTTGCAGTGAGTGTGGTGAGCCGCTACATGCATGACCCAAGGAAGGGTCATATGGACGCAGTGTACCAGATCCTGAGATACTTGAAGGGTGCCCCCGAAAAGGGACAGATATTTAGGAAGAATGATCACTTGAGCATCGAGGGCTACTGTGACTCTGACTGGGCTAGCTGTGTTGATGACAGGAGTCCTACATCGGGCTATTGCATATTTGTAGGAGGCAACTTGGTCTCTTGGAGGAGTAAAAAGCAGTCAGTGGTGGCCAGATCGACAGCTGAAGCGGAGTACAGAGCTATGGCCTTGGGAGTTGCAGAACTGCTATGACTGAAGAGTATGCTGGTGGAGCTAAAGCTGGATCAAGGAGCCAAAATAAAGCTGTAGTGTGACAACCTGTCAGCCATCAGTATCGCCAACAATCCAGTGCAACATGACAGGACCAAACACATCGAGATCGATAGGTTCTTCATCAAGGAGAAGTTGGACAGTGGACTACTGGAGCTAGGCCACGTTCCAACCAAGGATCATGTAGCATACAGTCTGACCAAGGGACTTAGCTATGTAGATATGATTAGAGGATGTGACAAGATAAGCTTAGTAAATATCTTTCGCCCATCTTGAGGAGGATTGCTGGTATATTAGAATGTATTAGGGGATTTTATGTAAGATGGAGGATTGTACGGCTAAATATATATATATATATATATATATATATATATATATATATATATATATATATATATATATATATATATATATAACCAAGAGATGATTAATAAAAAAAATAGAACTCCAAAATATTCTACAAAGACTGAAAAATCCCAGAAAGGCTTGTCAAGTTGGCTTCATAGTATTCTTGTCCCACAAACTTTCGGTAGGTAACATGATCTAGGAAGCAAGACGCTCCAAAAATCTGGGGCCGTGGTGTATAGGACATGCATTTGACACAACCCTGATACTCCAAAATACACTATAGGACACGAAAATAGACATTGTGTCCGTGTGTGTCATTGTGTCCTATTCGTGTCCGCGTATCATGGAACATGATATTTGTGTCTTAAATCATTGGTCACAGGCTACTTCCATGTATTAATGGCTTGCTATTTTGCCTATGGGTGTAGTTTAGCTTGTTATACTTTTGTTCCTTTTCTAAGTATTCATCAAGCATTTCTTTGTAAATTACTACACTGAAGATGGACATGGCAACCTGAATTCATATTAGAAATCTTTTAAATTACAGTTATAAGTTGCTTGTTAAGACATAATCAAGGCGAAAATGGTTGTTTGTCAGGTGGCTAGCCTTCAGAAAGTGCTGAAAGATGAGGAGAAGGTGCACGAAATCTTGGAGCGTGCCTTACTCCCCAGTGCTGCTAGAACCACACTCAACATCCCCAGCTTCCTTCCCAAGAAGGTTGCCATCTCATATTCCTATTATATGGACACGGACACGACACAAATATAATTCCATTTCATCATAGAACTCGCACTAGCTTTTAAAGTTGAGGCATCCAATCATTCTTACATATATGGAGGCGAAATGTCAACCTATAAACTTGTCAATTGTTCAGAGACTTCTTTACTTATGTTCTTGTTGTGTGTAAATTACACAGACCAAGGAACTCTTGGCAGAAGTTGTGATGGTAGAAGAGGAGATTGCTCGGCTAGAAAGTGAAATAAATAAAATCCAACAAGACTCGAGTCGAACGCAGAAGGTAAAAGAAGATGAGTCGCCCAAGTTCGATCCATACATGACCAAGAAGGGTTCGAATGCTCCTCCGTCCGTGGAGCCATTGGCTGCGACTCAACCTCCCAAGAGTAAAGGAACGAACGAGAAGCTAGCTCTGGAGACCGGGCCTATGTTCTTCATAAATCAAGCGATAAAAGGAGACTACATTCTTTGCGGCTTCAACAGCAGCAAGGGGAAGGACGAAACCTCAGCCGAGACTGTCAACAAGAAGGAAACACAGAGGAAAAGTGGAGTCAAGCAATCTTCGCCAAGGCCACCAAGGAATTCTTCATCCAGGGTGAGTTATGCTTGAACACATATCGACACGGATACGGATACGGACACGGTGTGGATACAGACATTTTTAAGTAGGTACATAAGTATAGTTACTTATGTCGTCCCAGGTTGAGTTATGTTGCACACGTATCGACACGGATACGGACACGATGCGGATACGGACATTTTTAAGTAGGTACATAAGTAGTTACTTATGTTGTACGGATATAGACACTGACACGGGCATAGACACCATCTTGTTGTGTATGTGCAACATAGATATAACTTTGTTGACATAGTTTTGAAGCTTTCTTCATCTAGTAAGTAAATTTAAATTACAAGTTGCCATGAAGTTCTAAAACCTATAGTCACTGCTAGTTGTATAACTAGTTGCAATTTATTCTCCTTTGATATGGAACTTTTTTTTTCTTTTTCTTTCTGTTCTCATTTTTTTTCAGCAATCAGATGCAAACACTGAGATGTTACTCAAACTTTTGCGCGAACCATCTACCATTCCCAATCCACCGGAGAAGAATGGTCAGAACTGGCAGCCTAACAAGTTGTCAGAGAAACTTATGAAGTGTCTGATTTGCATCTTCTTGAGACTGATAAGAGCTTCTCGGACGTCGGATCAAGAAAGATCAGGAAATCTGTCGAGGTCACCGACTTCCTTGTTCAGATCAAGAGACTTCCAGCTTCAGAGTGGCTTGAATTTGAAGATGAATGTTAGCTTCCAAAGGGAGACGGGACAACAGGACCCCTGTGGAGTTTTTGAGATCGAGGACTCCCTAACCAGAGACATTGGTCCTTACAAAAATCTCATTAGGTGCAGCTCCACTTCTTTGGACTTGAAGAACATTTCTAGTTCTCTTCAGCTATTGGGCAAGCTAAGGTAAGCATCTTTCTTTCTTTTTCTTTTACAAAATCTTTTTCGGATACGGATAAGGACATGATACTGTTATGGGATACTGATATTTTAAAATAAGTACAAGATAGTAACCTATGATGCACATGATTATATAGATGCAGACACGGGTATGGACACAATATGAATACGGACACGGATAAGGATGTTGACACGATACGGATACGGACTCCATTTTTTCGTACCCATGCAACATAGAGCATTTGATAAAAGAAAAAACATACTCGATAAATTGGACCTTGGTGATGATGATACATAATGCTTTGTTTCAGGAACTTGATGAACAATCTTCGCAAAGTGGACTTGAGATTCTTGGCTCATCATCAGAAGCTCGCTTTCTGGATCAACATCTACAATACCTGCATCATGCATGTATGTTATATATACTCTCATCCATTCTTGAACATCTAGCAAAAGCTTAATATTGTACTTGATAAAAAAATTGTTATTGTCAGGGTTTCCTGGAACATGGGTTGCCCACGAGCCCTGAAAAAATTATCGCGCTGAAAAATAAGGTATTTATATCGGTAGTGCTTATGATTCAGAACAGCGATTTCTCAGTTTCGAAATGATTCTGCAGGCTGTGCTCAATGTTGGTGGCAACAAGCTTAATGCTCTTGCGATCGAGCATTTTATTCTGAAACAACCATCAAGGAGGAAAGAAGTGAGTATTCTAAGCACGATCAATTACCCTAATAGCACCCTAACTATAACGTTTGGACATTTTTGACATATTAGCTTTCCAATGCTCGATTTTGGCTCCCTAATTCTATAAATTGCTCTTTTGTAGAAGCTTTCGTCAATTTTGAAGTATATCATGACCATTTCAAAAGCGTATCTTGTATTACAAAAGCGCAATTTAAACACTTGTATCGCCAAATATTCTTTTGAAATGGTCCCGATGTGCTTTAAAATTGATGAAAGGTGCTTCAAAAGAGCAATTTATAGAATTGGGATACCAAAATCGAGCAAAGAAAAGTTAAGGTGCCAAAGATGCCCGAACGTTATATTTGGTGTGTCATTAGGGTAATTTAGCCTTCATTTATATGATCATGATTTGGAGACTTCGCGAATCTTTCTTTGTCTAGGCTTATGTGAACAGTGATAAGGATGAGCCGGAAGATGTCGTGCGCAACATATATGGATTAGAGCATCCAGAGCCCAACGTCGCTTTTGCATTGTGCTCTGGCACTAGGTCTTCACCATCTGTAAGTAGAAGTTTCTCTTGAGATGTAGCAAGCCTTGACAACTTAGTATGGTAATTTTCACTGATACGGAATGATAATATAGTGATCACTAGTTGATGATGTAGACTGCAAGCAGTTTCATAATCTTGGAAGCACGGACACTCCAAAAATTCATGATGCGACCGTGTCGGATCGTGTCAGACATGTATCAGTCAGAAACGAAACAAACACTCCAAAAATTCATGATGCGGCCATGTTGTATCGTGTCGGACATGTATCAGTCAGAAACGAAACAAACACTCCAAATACACTACTACGCACCAAAATAGGTGTCGGATCCATGTCACAGTGTCCAGACAGTGTCGTATCGTACTCTTGTCCGTGCAACACAGCTTACCATGCACGGACACGAATACGAAACGAAACGAAATGAAACGAAACGTAAGACACACTGCCCAGATTTCCGTGCTTCCTAGCTCATTACCATAGTGGTTCTTATAGTACCTTAATCTATTGTGAGTGTGCCACAAATTCAAAATTGGTCATTAGAGCGCCATCGATTTTGTTGATGCTTCCGTTTCTAGCTTACTAATGAATGAAAACTTGGTGGTGTCAGGTGAAAATATACACAGCTGATGGTGTTTCATCCGAGCTGGAGAAATCGAAACTGGAGTTCCTACAAGCCTCTCTTGTGGTTACTTCCTCGAAGAGGCTGATGATCCCCAAGCTCCTGGAGTCGAACATGCACGAGTTCGCTGCGGACTTGGGATCGCTGGTCGAGTGGATATGCAACCAGCTCCCGACGTCTGGGTCGTTGAAGAAGTCGATGGCCGAATGTCTGAAAGGCCTGCGCGGGAACGAGGAGATCTCCGAGGTTGTCGATGTGCTGCCCTATGATTTTGAGTTCCAGTTCTTGTTGCCATTGAACTAAGTGTTTGTGTAAAGAGAGCAATTGTGCAGGTGTGGGCTCAAAAGAAAGAAAGAATGATAGAGTTAGTGACAGTTATATGAATAAGTTCCAAAAAGAAGTTGGTTTTGTGATGTGAAACTATGTTACTCTTCTCGACCAGAGTGTGAAGTCTTCTTGATCTTAATCAAATATGTCTATCATCACCTAACAATATTCTGTTGGTATATTAGAATATTTTTGGTATATTTGTTGGTATATTAGAATATTTTTGATATATTTGTTGGAATATTAGAATATTCTACAAGGATTTTAATAGGGTATTAATGTAAGACGAAGGATTGTAAGGCTATAAATAGCCAAAAGATTATCAATAAAAAATATAACAATTACTCCAATATATTTTACATGGTATCAGAGCCCAAACCCTAGCTCCACCTCCCAAACCCTAACTGCCGCCACCACCGCCACCGCCACCGCCACAGCTGCCACACCGTCCGCCACTACCGCTGCCGCGCCGCCCGCCACCACCGTCGCCGCTCGCCCGCCACCACCACCACCACCGCGAAGCCGCGACTCCCGCGGAGCCTTCTGCCGCGGTTCCTAGCGTCTCCCGCGGGTCGTTCCAGACGTTGACATCGAAGGCCTACATCTGATGGGGGAGAGACATGATATGGTCTAGGAGAGGACGAAGAGGGCGAACGTGAATCGTGGGACGGGTGTGAGGTGATCGGAGAAGAGGAGGATCGATGGAGGAGATCAAATTTAAGTCCAAACTCTGCGGAGGTCGCAACGTTGATGAAGCTGATGAAACTGTCGGCTGGTGAGAGCGCGACACGAACATTGACAAAGTTGGAGCTTCCATCCATCGATCTGAAGCTTGATGGACCGACCACCTACCTGAGTTGGTCACGACGGGTGAGGAGAACCCTCGCAGAGAAGAACCTGGAGGGTTTCTTGTCAGGAGAGAAGACAGAGCAGGATGAGGGCTCGGTAGGACGCGACGAGTGAAAGTCCACTCATATGGTGATATACATTTGGCTCCTCAATTATTTAGTCCAGTTGATTGCCGCCACAGTGGATGACCTTGAGATGGTGAAAGACGTGTGGGAGAAATTGAGAAAAGCCTACGATGGTGTGGGAAATAACTTAAGGGTTTTCCAGATCAAGGGGGAGACCGACGACACCGTACAGGGAGAGAAAACGGTACAGGAGTATGCCACGGAGTTGGAGCATCTGTGGTTGGATTATGATCACTTCTCAGATCGGACGAGCTGCGAGAACCCGAAGTGTAAGGAGAGACATGTATGTCTGCAGGAGAGGACGTTGAAGTTTCTTAAGGGGCTGGCCGCAGTGTTTGCTCAGAGGACAATACTACTTTTAGCCCAACCGAAGATTTCTACACTTGAGGAGACTATCTCAGCCATGATCCAGGAGGAGACTCGTATCAAGCTACAGGTAGGGGCATGTGGTCCTCCTGAAGTGAAGACAGCATTAGCGGTTGCCAATTCAGGCGGCACCGGACCTAAGGGAGACCCCCGACAGTGTTACAACTGCGGGGAGGTGGGCCATCTGAGGTATGCTTACACCAAACCACCCAAGGAGGAAGATTCAGGTGGCGGACATGGACAGTTTGGAGGACGTAGCCGTGGTCCTGTACGTGGGGGTCGACGGGGTGGTCGAGGAGGTTATCGGGCAAACCTGCTGGTAGCAGAAGGCGAGGAGTGAGCTAATGGTGCCTATACTTAGGAGGATCATGCACTACTGGGTATGCTGGAAGTACTCAGGAGAAAGCAGAGAGCGTCAAGCGATGGAGAGAGGAGGAGTGGGACTGAGGAGGTGTCCACCTCAGTCTTCGCCAGAGGCAACGCTGCCATGTATGTCCATCCATCGGAAGGTACTGATGACTCACTCGTCCTTGCATCTATGTATTCCCTTAGATCGCCGGACTAGATTGTCGATTCGGGTACGTCTTGACACGTGACAGGGAATGCTAGTGAGTTCTCTTCCTACACTCACCTAGCATCTGCAGACATCATTCAAACAGCCGGTGGTACTTTCCAGCCAGTGGTCGGTAAGGGTGTAAACCCCCGATTTTGCAAGAATTTTAAAATTGGACTTTTTCACAATTTTCTGGAATTTTCTGGGAATTTTCTGTAATTAAAATCAAGGTTTTCAATTATTAAATAATTTCTTATTGTTAATAAATAATATTAAAATATTATGGAAATAATATTTTTGGGTGTAAAATGGAAAACTGGTCTCAGGACAATTTTCCTGGAATTTATCGGGCCCCGGACCTAATTTTAAATCACCTAAAACTATTTAATTAATTAATTAATTATTATTATTATTATTATTATTATTATTATTATTATTATTATTATTAAAATTTCAGCCCAAACCCAACCCCGGCCCAGCCCATTGGGCCGAGCCCAACCCGCCAATCCTAGCGGGTCGGGTCGGGTCCGCCTGAACCCGACCCGCCCGGACCCGGACCCGCTCCCTGGCCCCCAGCCCCGCACGACCCGCGCAACCGCCCCCGCGTCCGCCGCCGCCTCCCGCGGCCGCCGCGCCACGCCGGCCACGCTCCCCCGCCCGCTCCGCGCAACCCCGCACCGGCCGCCGCTTCCTCCGCCTCACCCGACCACCCTCTCTCTATAAAAACCCGCCCCCGCCCGTCCCCAACTCCACCCTAGCCCTAACTCCGCCCCGCTCCGCCGTGAGCCACCCGCCGTCCTCACCCCCTCTGCTCCGCCGCTCACCGCCACCCTCGCCCCGACCCTCCTCGACGTCGACGACCTTCCCCCGCCTCCGGCAGCAGCGGAGGCCAGCAGCAACAGCAGCCAGCCGCCCTGGGCCGCCTCCGCCCGAGGGCCGCCCTGGCCGGCCCCTCCCTGCCGCGAGCAGCCCGGCCAGCCGCTCCCCGCCCCAGCACCGCCTCAGCGCCGTCCCCGCCGCCGGCCGTAGCTCCCAAACCCTAACCCTAAATCCCCTCCCTGTGTCGGACACGAGACACAGGACACAGTGTCCTGTGTCGTGTCGGACACGTGTCAGACCCCGGTTTTTGGGTCCCCTTCAGGTGCGTGTAACTTTCGCCTCGTAGCTCCGTTTTTAATTCCGCAAATTGCGTTGTGAAGCCTGTATGACCCTCTCGGTGTCCGAACAAACTGTTCGGGGCATCGCGTCCTGTGGTGATCGCACACCGCGATCCAAAAACAGGAAAAACCAGACCCTGTTTCACCCCGGAACTGAGTACGCCCAGCCAAACGGGACGACTTGGTCGCGTACGGTCTTCACAGATACGTGCGCACCGTCGATACGGACGTGTGAGTTTTCGCGGAAGCTGATTCGGGTGTGCGTGCACACCGGAATCAACGCGTATCCGCGGACATCGCCCCGTATCCGGCTTTTCTGCATTTCGCCCTAACTTCTTGTACACTCGTCAGATCGAGACGAAACTTGCGCCATCGGACTCGTAGCGATACGCTGGTCCTGTGGGTCATGTTTGGTTCGATTCTGAGAACGTTGACGAAATCGCGTGTCGTGGGCCCCACAGGCCCCGCTCGACGGGCGATTTTGTGTTCGGCTCATCGGAATCCAAATCTGGAAGTTCCGTTGGGTTCGTATCATCGTTCCTGACCTGTTGACACTAAGTTTGGTGAATTTGGAGACCGTTGACCCGGACACGTTTTTCGGTGCAAAGTGGGCCCACCGGCGGACCCCGTTTTGACCCGAAACTGCCGTTTTTGCCCTTGTCTCCAAATTAGACCCAAAGACAGGCGTTTCTAGCTATTTGACGTCTTCTGAGCGTGATGGTAATGTCTATTTCAGCTTTTGGACTCATCTCTGGAAACTTCCCCTAGAACAATTAATCGGATCCAAACAAGAGGCAAGTACCTGCACTTCAAGTTTAATCTTTATATTGTGACAATTAATTCCCTACTCAACCAGTACCCTTGATGATTACACGTAGTGATTAGAATACTGGATTTCATGTCTTGAATATTTGGAGTTCATGTCTTGTTTTTCATGTCGGGTGGGAGAATACTGAAAGGCATGTAGTTTACCCTGACCCTTGCCATGTTTAATAGCTTTTGGTACACGATTGTCCATCAGCCGGATCTCGATTATTCGTGATTAATAGCTGTCTATGACGGCCGGTTTAACCTTATAAACCCCTACATGCCAACTAGGTATTCTAAATACACAAGTTCGCACACATAGTTTCTTGTCTTGTTACAGTTCCTGTTGTCTTGTCACAGTTACATTTTTCCTATCATTCCTGATTTACTCATGCCCTGGTTTATAGCAATTAATCCTGTTTTACTTATAATCCTGATTTATAGCATTATTTCTCAGTTAATTTTACTACTTACTTATGCATATTCTCACCATGATGATTAGTCAGTTATTTTCTACCTGTCACACATATTTAGTTAAATCTTGTTGTGCATTGTGTACTTTGCTCCTTTCCTGACTGGATCCGTTGTTTTAGGCGATGATGAGAACTTTGCCCCCACCTATTATGATCCCTATGAGGTAGCAGATGACACAGTTGAGAAGCCGGTCCCCACTCAGGAGACTACCTTTGAGGAGTAGCCAACCAGTTAGCTAGCTTTTTCCTTTCAGCATAATACTCGGGTTTGTCCCCGATTTATCTTCTGGCTTTGTATTAACTGTGGATTTGATTGTCACAGATTAAATATTATGAAATCCAAGCATGCTTATTCCTGTGATTATCTTTGCCTGTTTATTATTGTGGATGAGATAGATAGTTATTGATCCCAGAAAATGACCTAGACAGCGTACTACCGCCGACACTGCGGCGTAGGCTGGACGTGCCCACGCACTCGTGCCCGAATATCCGGGTGCGGGTTGTGACAAAGGGTACTGTTTATTGTACATGTTCAGTAAGATTATCCAATATTTTACATGCTCCTTCTTTTTCAGTCAGTCTTTTGTCCATTAGTTCTATAATCCTCCAACTAAAATACTTTGTCTCTTTTGATATTCCTAAGGTGATCTTCCAGGATAAGGAGATGGGACGAAGACTTGGGACTGACACTTGGCATGATGGACTGTGGTACCTGGATCGGGAAGGACTGGATTCAGTATTAGTGTCTGTGGCAGAAAGGACAGGAATGGGAGGACCAAAGATGAGTGTCGAGGATACACTGATACTCTATTACAGGCGGTTGGGCACTCCTTTTTTGGTATTTTGAGTAGGTTGTATCCATCTATTTATGAGAAGACAAATAAGGAGAAACTAGTATGTAATGCATGCGATTTAGGCAAACTTACTAGGAGCTCATATGTTGGTGCAGGCCATAGGAGCTTTTCTGTTTTTGATATTATACATTCTGATGTCTGGGGGCCGTGCGCCACAACTACTATGAATGGTTACAAGTATTTCGTCTCTTTTATTGATTGTTCCTTTCGTGTCACCTGGCTGTATTTGATGAAAAATAAGAGTGAGGTCTTTGCCTGTTTTCAGGACTTTCATAAACATGTCCAGACTCAGTACAGAGCAGTGGTGAAGGTACTAAGGTCTGACAATTCTAAATTCTTGGATTATAGTAATTATCAAATAATGGAAACTATCAGAGAAGGTACTCGCCTCTGGTCCGGAGCAAAAGATGTCACTCGGTGTTCGAGCTGGTGTCACACACACCTAGATATGAATGACATGTCAAAAGGTGTAATAAATAATAATGAGCTAAAATGCATTAGAACATGCTCTCTCTAGGTCAATATTATTTAAACTAGGTCCAACTAGGTCCACACTAAGGTAATTAGTCAGTATTGGTCACTAACTAGCTAATACTAGTTTGTACTAGCTATACTAGGTTGTACTAAGGTTATTACCTAAATTTCTAAATCAAATAGTTAATATTTGACTATACCTGATAGTGTTAGTTATACTATCTAGTACTTAGCTAATATTAGCTACTAGCTACTCACTAATTTATATTCCATACACTAACTGATGCCATAATTACTAACTGTAGCTAACTGTCAACTATACTAACTTAACTTAATATTTATTACAACTATAAATTGATAACTAATATTGTTGATATGGTATGTTGGGTGTCATATTTAAGTATAGTATAAGCACATGGGAATATCCTGAGCACATATTTGGGATGCCAGAATATGTCACAGGATATTCCATTATATAATGATTGAGATCATTGTATTAATAACTGTAAGGCTATATAATGCCAATGAGACAATCAATAAAAAAATCAACTAATATCAACATGGTATCAGAGCCAAGTTTCCACAAACCCTAGCCGTCACCAAGCTTCCACAAACCCACAGGAGAATTTCCTAGATCTCCTCCACCGAACTCTTCCACGCCCCCCCTTCTTCCCTTCTCCTCCCCTCCCTTCGCAGGCCGCCCTTCGCTGTTGCTGCCCCGTCCCGCTACTGCTGCGGCTACTACTGCTGCTGCAGCTGCTGCGACTGCTGTTGCTGCGACGGCGGCTGTGACATGCGTGCTGCCGCCTCCTCCGCACCAGCACGAGACAGCGCCTAATAGGGATGCCTAGATCTGAAAAAAGGGGGGACATGTTCGGATCTAGGAGCGGACGACGAGGACGAGCGTGAGTCGTGGAGCGGACGTGACATGATTGGATAGACGACGCATCGATGGAGGAGATCATCAAGAAGCTAGATTCTGCAGAGGTGGCGACGTTGATGAAGTTGTTGACGATGTCGGCTGGTGAGAACACGACACGAACGTCGCCGGAGTTGAAGCTTCCCTCCATCGATCTGAAATTAGATGGACCAGCCACCTATCTGAGTTGGTCACGGCGGGTGAGAAGAACCCTCGTAGGAAAAAACATGGAGGGGTTCCTGACGGACGAGACGACAGAGCCGGACGAGGGCTCGACAGGACGCGATGAGTGGAAGTCCACTCATATGGTGATCTACATCTGGCTTCTCAATTCCTTAGTCCAGTCTATTGCCGCCACAGTAGACGGTATTGAGATGGTGAAAGATGTGTGGGAGAAGTTGAGAAGGACCTATGATGGTGTGGGGAACAACTTACGGGTCTTCCAGATAAAGGGGGAGATTGATGACACCGTACAGGGAGAGAAGACGGTGCAGGAGTATGCCACGGAGTTGGAGCGTCTGTGGTTGGATTATGATCACTCCTCAGATCGGGCGAGCTGCGGGGACCCTAAGTGTAAGGAGAGACAGGTGTGTCTGCAGGAGAGGACGATGAAGTTCCTCAAAGGGCTGACTGCAGCTTTCGCACAGAGGACGGTCCTACTTCTAGCCCAACCAAAGATCCCTAGCCTTGAGGAGGCTATCTCAGCCATGATCCAGGAGGAGACACGCATCAGGCTGCAAGCCGGGACAGGTGGTCCCCCCGAAGCAAAGTCAGCACTAGCGATCACCAGCTCAGGTAACACAGGATCTAAGGGAGAGCCCTGGCAGCATAACCGACAGTGCTACAACTGTGGGGAGATGGGTCATCATCGGTATGCTTGTACCAAACCACCTTGGGAGGGAGATTCAGGTGGTGGACGAGGACAGTTCGGCGGACGAGGATATAATGGAGGACGTGGTCGTGGTCGAGGGGGTAGACGAGGCGGCCGAGGAGGTTATCGGACGAACCTCCTGATATCAGAAGGGAACGGAGAAGCTGATGGCACCTTTACTGTGGAGGACCAGGCACTGGGAGACATGAGGAGTAGAACAGAGGAGGCGTCCACCTCATTCTTTGTTAGGGGCAACGCTGCCATGTATGCCCATCCATCAGAAGGTACTGACGAATCACTTGCCCTTGCGTCTATCTCTTCCCTTAAATCATCAGACTGGATTATCGACTCGGGAGCATCTCGGCATGTGACGGAAAATGCTTGTGAGTTTTTCTCCTACACTCACCTCGCATCAGCAGACAGCATTCAGACAGCTGATGGCACTTTCTAGCCAGTGGTCGGTAAGGGTACTGTTAATTGTACAGGTTCAGTAAGATTATCCAATGTTTTACATGCTCCATCCTTTCCAGTCAGTCTCTTGTCCATTAGTTCTATAATCCTCCAACTTAAATGCATTATTTCTTTTGATATTCCTAAGGTGACCTTCCAGGAGAAAGGGACAGGACGAAGACTTGGGACTGGCACTTGGCATGAGGGACTGTGGTACCTAGATCGAGAAGGACTAGACTCAGCATTGGTATCTATGGCAGAGAAGGCTGGCATAGAAGGACTGCAGCAGAGGACTGAGGATACCTTGATACTCCATCATCGGAGGATGGGACATTCTTCCTTTGATACTCTAAGTAAGTTGTATCCAGAGATTTATGCAAAAATAAATAAAGAGAAATTAGTATGTGATGCGTGCGAGTTAGGAAAACTTACTAGGAGCTCATATGTTGGCACGGGTCATAGGAGCACTTTTGCTTTTGAGGTAGTACATTCTGATGTCTGGGGTCCATGTGCTACTAACACTATGAATGGTTATAAGTACTTTGTTTCTTTCATTGAGTGTGCCTCTCGTGTTACCTGGTTATATTTGATGAAAAATAAGAATGATGTACCTGCTTGTTTTCGGGATTTCCATAAGCATGTCCAGACTCAGTACAAAGCAGTTGTGAAGTACTGAGGTCTGACAATGGAACGGAGTATACCAACAGGACGCTTGCAGAATACTTGTCAGCACACGGAATACAGCATCAGACCACCTGTTCATACACACCAGCACAAAATGGAGTTGCAGAAAGGAAAAACAGACACCTTCTGGAGGTCGCAAGAAGTATGATAATCGACATGAATGTCCCACAGAGTCTGTGGGGGCATGCAGTGTTGACAGCAGCTAAACTCATTAACAGGATGCCCTCGAAGGTCCTCGGATGGAAGTCCCCATGTGAGGTATTGCAAGGCAATAATAGTGGGATACTCCCACTGAAGGTGTTTGGGTGTGTGTGTTTTGTGAAGGACAACAGGCCATCAGTTGGGAAACTTGACCCTAGAGCGGTCAAATGCATCTTCGTAGGCTACTCGGCGACCCAGAAGGGGTATGTGTGCTGGAGTCCAGTAGAGAAGAAAAAGTTTGTCAGTATGGATGTCCACTTTAGAGAGCATGAGCCATACTACCGCCAGGACGGAACTTCACACAACACGCCTAATACTGCCAGTATTAGGCGAGAGGGGGAGATGGAGAACTTGGTGGTAACCGATTTAGAAGTTTGGCATGGAGGCACGGAGAAGGGACAAGAAGGTGAAGGTGTTAGGCCTACGGCTCAGGGAGAGTTACTTACCTACAGCAGGAGAGAGAAGCAAACTGCAGGACCAGTACCGACAGTGCCTGTGCCAAGTCCCTTGCCTGCATTCGTCCCAACTCCTGAGGCACCGACACCAACCCCCCTTCAGGTGATACCCTCTCCTTCACAAGATATCATTCCTCCTGCTTCTACTCCTCCCACACCACTATCTGTACGGAGGACCACTCGCTGCAATGCAGGAAATCCTCCAAAAAGATATGGTTGGAATATTGCTCAGTTTGTTTCTTATGACCATATTCCTTCTTCTCATGGAGCATTTATAGCATCTTTGGATAGTATTACTGTACCTAACAATTGGCAGGTTGCCAAGAACGATCCAAAGTGGAAAGCGACAATGCACGAGGAGTTGGGAGCTCTGGAGAAGAACCACACATGGGAGCTTGTGAGACTGCCAGAGGGGAAGAGAGCAGTTAGATGCAAGTGGGTCTTTACCGTGAAGCAGAATCCAGATGGACAGGTTGAGCGCTACAAAGCTCGACTAGTAGCCAAAGGATACAGTCAGACGTACGGCATCGACTATGACGAGACCTTTGCACCAGTTGCAAAGATGAGCACTGTCAGGACTCTGATTTCTCTGGCAGCGAATGGTGAATGGAAGCTACACCAACTGGATGTGAAGAATGTGTTTCTTCACGGAGATCTAGTGGAGGAGGTGAACATGGAGATACCACCAGGATTTGGCACCAATCAGACAGTGGGCAAGGTCTGCAGGTTGAAGAAGTCCCTCTATGGACTGAAGCAGTCTCCTCGAGCGTGGTTTGACAGATTCAGAAGGGCGATGATAGGGATGGGATATCAGCAGATCAATGCTGATCATACTGTGTTCTTCCGTCGGAGTGGAGGCTACATCACCATGCTTGCGGTGTATGTGGATGATATGATTATCACAGGAGATGATGAGCAGGAGATCGCCCAACTCAAAGGAAAGCTTGGCAAGGAATTCGAGGTGAAGGATCTTGGCCTTCTTCGGTACTTCCTTGGGATTGAGATTGCTCGAGAAGCAGAGGGGATTGTTCTCTCTCAAAGTAAGTATGCACTGGACTTTCTCACAGAAACTGGGATGTTGGGGTGCAAACCTGCAGCGACACCAATAGATCAGAGGTTCAAGATTGATGCTGAGGCTGGAGAACCAGTTGATCGGGACAGATACCAGAGACTGGTTGGCAAGTTGATCTATTTGAGCTACACACGTCCTGATATCTGCTTTTGTCACGACCCGCACCCGGAAATTCGGGCACGAGTGCGTGGTTACGTCCAGCCTACGCCGCAGTGTCGGCGGTAGTACGCTGTCTAGGGCATGACCACAAGTAATAAATCTAGCTCATTCACAATAATTAAATAGGCAAGAAAATAGCAGGAAAAGAATGCTAAGATTTTATAACCAGAATGTGATAATCAGATCCGGAGTTTATTACAGAACCATAGATTATATCGGGGACAAACCCGATTACTAAGATGAAAGGAAATAAACAACTAAAGCTAACTACTCTGCAGGAGTAGTCTCCTGGGTGGGAGCCGGCTCCGCAACTGTATCACCTGCTGGCTCATAGGGTCCATAATAGGTGGGGGCAAGGTTCTCATCATCGCCTAAACAACAGATCCAGTCAGGAAAGGAGCAAAGTACACAGTGCACGACAAGATTAAACTAAATATTTTATGACAATTAAATATTGGATATCATGTTGAGAAACAGCATTAGCAGAACATTATTATCTCAGAGTTAGCTGTAAACAGGAATATGAGAAACAGAAATAAACGGAACAGGAAATGAACTACAATAGCCAGCAAGAAATATAACATGACCAGAACTATCTGTATGAACTTGTGTTTGTTTTTAGAATACATAGTTTGGCATGCAGGGGTTTATAAGGCTAATCTGGCCGTCATAAACGGCTATTAGACAATTTAATCGAGATCCGGCTGATGGACAGTCGTGTACCAACAGCTATTAGTCAATCCAGGGGAAGGGTAAACTACATGCCTTCTAGGTATTCTCCCACCCGACATGAAAAACAAGACAGGAACTATCAATATTCAAGACATGAAATTCAACATTTCTACGCGATGTGTAATCATCAAGGGTACATGTAAGACAGGGAATTAATTATCACAATATAAAGATTAACTTGAGGTGCAGGTACTTGCCTGTTGTTTGGATCTGATTAGTTAGGTTCTTGGGGGAAAAGTCCAGAGATGAGTCCAGAAGCTGAAATAGACATTACCATCATGCTCAGAAGATGTCAAATAGCTAGAAACGCCTGTCCTTGGGTCCAATTTGGAGACAAGGGCAAAAACGACAGTTTCGGGTCAAAACGGGGTCCGCCGGTGGGCCCGCTTTGCACCGAAAAACGCGTCCAGGTCAATGGTCTCCAAATTCACCAAACTCAGTGTCAACAAGTCAGGAACGCTGATACGAACCCAACGGAACTTCCAGAATTGGATTTCGATGAGCCGTTTACAAAATCGCCCGTCGAGCGGGGCCTGTGGGGCCCACGACACGCGATTTCGTCAGCGTTCTCAGAATCGAACCAAACTTGACCCACAGGACCAGCGTATTGCTACGAGTCCGATGGCGCAAGTTTCGTCTCGATCCGACGTGTGTACACAAAGTTAGGGTGAATTGCAGAAAAGGCGGATACGGGGCGATGTTCGCGGATACGCGTTGATTCCGGTGTGCACGCACACCCGAATCAGCTTCCGCGAAAACCCACACGTCCGTATCGACGAGGCGCACGTATCTGTGAAGACCGCGCGCGACCAAGTCGTCCCGTTTGGCGGGGCGTACTCAGTTCCGGGGTGAAACAGGGTCTGGTTTTTCCTGTTTTTGGATCGCGGTGTGCGATCACCACAGGACGCGATGCCCCGAACAGTTTGTCCGGACACCGAGAGGCTCATACAGGCTTCGCAACGCAATTTGCGGAATCGAAAACGGAGCTACGAATCAAAAGATACACGCACCTGAAGGGGACCCAAAAATCAGGGTCAAACCGTGTCCGACGCGTGTCGGACACGCGGATTCGAAAACCTAGGGTTTTCTCCCCTGGCCGGCGGCGCTGCGGCGGAGGGCGGCCGGAGCTCAGGCGGAGGAGGCTGGGGCACGGGCGGCCGGGCTCGCGGTGGCTGGGGACTCGCCGGCGGCCGGAGCGGGCGGCGCGGCTGCTGCTGTGCTCGCTGCTGCTGCTGGCTGCGGATGCGGTGGCTGCCGGTGGATCTGCGGCGAGGGGGCGCTGGCAGCGGCGCGGCGGTGGGGGCCTGAGCGGGTGGCGGCGGTTAGGGGACACGGTGGCGGAGGGTGGGCGAATGGAGGAGGAGAACGGGGGGGGGGGGCGCTGGGTTTTATAGGGCTGCCGGAGGGGGTCGGGGCCGAGGATGGCGGGGCGAGGGCGGAGTGGCCGGGGACGTGGGCGAGGGGCCGTGCGGAGCGGCGCCGGACGCGGCGGAGGCGCCGCACGACGCGGGGACGGGGCCAGGTCGTGGGGACGAGCGGATGGGGCGGGTCGGGTTTGCGGGTCGGGCGGCGGATCCGATCCGACCCGACCCGCTGGGCAGGGTATGGGCCGGGTCGGTTGGGCCGGGCTGGGCCGGCCCACGGGCTGGGGTTAATTTAAATAAAAATAATAAAATATAATAATAATATAAAATTATTTAATAAATAAATAAATAAATAAATAATTAATTAATTTAAACAATTAGTTTTTAGGCATTTAAAAATAGGTCCGGGGTCCGATAAATTCCAGAAAAAATTGCCCTAAGTCCAGTTTTCCATTTTACACCCAAAAATATTATTTTCATAATATTTTAATGTTATTTATTATCAATTAAAATCTTGTAATAATTCAAAATCCTGATTTTAATTACAGAAAATTCCCAGAAAATTCCAGAAAATTGTGAAAAATCCCTAATTTTATTATTTTGAAAATTCAGGGGCTTACAATCTACCCAACTTATAAAATTTCGTCCTCGAAATTTAAATTATGGCGGGGTTCTCTCTATCCAATCTCACTTGGTTACAGTTCATCGGTTTTCTCTCAGGTGAACATTACGGTCGCTACCCAACTTATAATTTTACCCATATATCCTCTAGGGCTGTACAACTAGTAAAGCTAGGTCCAACTTAATAAATCATGGTATTGAATCTTTTAGTCTGCAACACAGACACATCACCTAGGACATTGCCTAGTCATAAAGGGTTATCATCAATTTGACCGGTCTGAGGGGTATGTCTAGCACTGCAATTCAACTTATATCAAACACAGGATTTTGTCTTTCCGAAATGAGGGGAGACGAGGATTAATAATAAAGAGTTTAAGGGCGAGGTGGTAGGACAGAAGTATAGGGATCAAGGCGTTTAAGGAATTCTAATGGGGATTGTCAGGCGGTTATGGATTGAGATTCTATTCTGGTAATCATTTATCCGCATGCTCGTATCAGTATAATTATGTAACTGATATGATATGCTCGGACATGTTTAGGGGCAAGTATACTAGTCACTATATCTCTCAATCCACGTAAAATAGTCGTGCGAAGTGCGAATCAAAATGCACTAAGGTTGATCAGACCGTAGTACACTGATTCTGAGTAGACACTTGTATTAGTGGGGTTGATCAGGCCTCAATAATACATGTGTCATGAACAAGCCCGATAAGGAGTAAGCTTGCAAAACTAGGCTATAAAATAGCAGCATAAGTCAAGTTCAGCAAAATTAAGTGCGCTAGATGGTGATGAAAAGGAGGTGCAAATTATTGAAGTTCACAAAATAACACAAAATAAGCACAAATAGCAAAAAGTCTCTAAAACAGTTATCAAATTTTAAAAGCATACCAGATATTTAGCAAGTTCAAAAATCACTAGGTTGGGGCTGAGGTCACGAACTAATAGGCATGAGCTAAACAATACTAGAAAAGGTATCTACGAATCACTTACGCGCATTAGCTGCTTCCAGAGTTTGCGCGTTCTCCACGGTCATTACGTAAGCCTGTCCGCGTCCTTGAGCAGTGGGGCAGTCCCTCACTCGATGTTCTCCTGAGCCACAAAGTAGACAAACACCTAGCCTCTTTCTGCAAACTTGCCAAGTATGGCCTGGTCTATGACAATAGTTACAAGCAGCAGCTTGTTGGTTCTGTCCCTGGGCCTGGTGTTGGGGTGCTGGAGCTCGAGGGAGAGGACGCTGGGCTTGCTGCGGGGACCTCTGCTGTTGTTGTTGTTGAAAAAGGCGTTTGTTGGGTCCCGCATTTCCGGTATCTCTCTCTCGCTTTAGCTTATGCCCCATGTCTCTCTCAACGCCTTGTGCCACGCTCAAGATTTCCTCGTAGGTGCGAGCTCGGCTGGTGGTGACAGCAAGGCGAATATCCGGAGACAGTCCCTTCTTGAATCTACGGGCCCTGTCCTCCGGGGTACGGACCATGTACTCCGCAAAGTGGCTTAACCTGCTAAATTCAGCAGTATACTCATCAACAGATAGGTTACCTTGTTCCAGTCTCTCGAATTGGCTTTCGAGAGCTTCCCGAGCCACTTCGGGGTAAAATTTCTCCTTGAACAGTCTCTTGAAGTCCTCCCAGGTGAGGTCAGGAGCAGATAGTTGAGGTTCGTCTCTAAACCAGGTCCGAGCTATGTCGAACAGTTGCAAGCTGGCGGACTCCACTTTGAGATCATCGGGAACCCGAGCAGTCTTCAGGAGTCTCTCGACATTCTCTATCCACTCATCAGCGTAGAGAATGCCCTCAGTTCCGTAGAATTCCAGAGGCCTAAGGTTCTTGAAGTCTTTGGCACTTCCTGGCCTCTTGAGTGGCGACTCCTGGGACTTAATAGCTTCTGAGAGGCTGGTCCGCAGAAGTGCAGTCTGTTCCTTCTGGGATTCCACCAATCCCTGGAACACTCCAATTAGTTGTGCCCCATCTAGAGTAACTGCCGGAACAGATGGAGGCGGCGGAAGTGCAAGAGTCTCGGGCACATTCTGCTCAGCTGGTTCTGATGTGCCTCCTACTGTGTTCCTGGTCTGGACCATTCTGAAAGATTACGGGATAGGAGAATCAGAATAGAATACTTGGAAATCAAAGGCGATAGGAAAATTGAGCAGAAATGATATCAAGATTTGAAATAAGGACCCTATACTATGAATGAGCTTTTCCTAGAATCCTCAATCTTATTGCAGGCCTGTTCGGTCCCTAAGTTGAAACCGAACAATTTAGTCGTTTGACCTGCATGGGCCACCACTAAAACGTGTCACGACCCGCACCCGGAAATTCGGGCACGAGTGCGTGGTTACGTCCAGCCTACGCCGCAGTGTCGGCGGTAGTACGCTGTCTAGGGCATGACCACAAGTAATAAATCTAGCTCATTCACAATAATTAAATAGGCAAGAAAATAGCAGGAAAAGAATGCTAAGATTTTATAACCAGAATGTGATAATCAGATCCGGAGTTTATTACAGAACCATAGATTATATCGGGGACAAACCCGATTACTAAGATGAAAGGAAATAAACAACTAAAGCTAACTACTCTGCAGGAGTAGTCTCCTGGGTGGGAGCCGGCTCCGCAACTGTATCACCTGCTGGCTCATAGGGTCCATAATAGGTGGGGGCAAGGTTCTCATCATCGCCTAAACAACAGATCCAGTCAGGAAAGGAGCAAAGTACACAGTGCACGACAAGATTAAACTAAATATTTTATGACAATTAAATATTGGATATCATGTTGAGAAACAGCATTAGCAGAACATTATTATCTCAGAGTTAGCTGTAAACAGGAATATGAGAAACAGAAATAAACGGAACAGGAAATGAACTACAATAGCCAGCAAGAAATATAACATGACCAGAACTATCTGTATGAACTTGTGTTTGTTTTTAGAATACATAGTTTGGCATGCAGGGGTTTATAAGGCTAATCTGGCCGTCATAAACGGCTATTAGACAATTTAATCGAGATCCGGCTGATGGACAGTCGTGTACCAACAGCTATTAGTCAATCCAGGGGAAGGGTAAACTACATGCCTTCTAGGTATTCTCCCACCCGACATGAAAAACAAGACAGGAACTATCAATATTCAAGACATGAAATTCAACATTTCTACGCGATGTGTAATCATCAAGGGTACATGTAAGACAGGGAATTAATTATCACAATATAAAGATTAACTTGAGGTGCAGGTACTTGCCTGTTGTTTGGATCTGATTAGTTAGGTTCTTGGGGGAAAAGTCCAGAGATGAGTCCAGAAGCTGAAATAGACATTACCATCATGCTCAGAAGATGTCAAATAGCTAGAAACGCCTGTCCTTGGGTCCAATTTGGAGACAAGGGCAAAAACGACAGTTTCGGGTCAAAACGGGGTCCGCCGGTGGGCCCGCTTTGCACCAAAAACGCGTCCAGGTCAATGGTCTCCAAATTCACCAAACTCAGTGTCAACAAGTCAGGAACGCTGATACGAACCCAACGGAACTTCCAGAATTGGATTCCGATGAGCCGTTTACAAAATCGCCCGTCGAGCGGGGCCTGTGGGGCCCACGACACGCGATTTCGTCAGCGTTCTCAGAATCGAACCAAACTTGACCCACAGGACCAGCGTATTGCTACGAGTCCGATGGCGCAAGTTTCGTCTCGATCCGACGTGTGTACACAAAGTTAGGGTGAATTGCAGAAAAGGCGGATACGGGGCGATGTTCGCGGATACGCGTTGATTCCGGTGTGCACGCACACCCGAATCAGCTTCCGCGAAAACCCACACGTCCGTATCGACGAGGCGCACGTATCTGTGAAGACCGCGCGCGACCAAGTCGTCCCGTTTGGCGGGGCGTACTCAGTTCCGGGGTGAAACAGGGTCTGGTTTTTCCTGTTTTTGGATCGCGGTGTGCGATCACCACAGGACGCGATGCCCCGAACAGTTTGTCCGGACACCGAGAGGCTCATACAGGCTTCGCAACGCAATTTGCGGAATCGAAAACGGAGCTACGAATCAAAAGATACACGCACCTGAAGGGGACCCGAAAATCAGGGTCAAACCGTGTCCGACGCGTGTCGGACACGCGGATTCGAAAACCTAGGGTTTTCTCCCCTGGCCGGCGGCGCTGCGGCGGAGGGCGGCCGGAGCTCAGGCGGAGGAGGCTGGGGCACGGGCGGCCGGGCTCGCGGTGGCTGGGGACTCGCCGGCGGCCGGAGCGGGCGGCGCGGCTGCTGCTGTGCTCGCTGCTGCTGCTGGCTGCGGATGCGGTGGCTGCCGGTGGATCTGCGGCGAGGGGGCGCTGGCAGCGGCGCGGCGGTGGGGGCCTGAGCGGGTGGCGGCGGTTAGGGGACACGGTGGCGGAGGGTGGGCGAATGGAGGAGGAGAACGGGGGGGGGCGCTGGGTTTTATAGGGCTGCCGGAGGGGGTCGGGGCCGAGGATGGCGGGGCGAGGGCGGAGTGGCCGGGGACGTGGGCGAGGGGCCGTGCGGAGCGGCGCCGGACGCGGCGGAGGCGCCGCACGACGCGGGGACGGGGCCAGGTCGTGGGGACGAGCGGATGGGGCGGGTCGGGTTTGCGGGTCGGGCGGCGGATCCGATCCGACCCGACCCGCTGGGCAGGGTATGGGCCGGGTCGGTTGGGCCGGGCTGGGCCGGCCCACGGGCTGGGGTTAATTTAAATAAAAATAATAAAATATAATAATAATATAAAATTATTTAATAAATAAATAAATAAATAAATAATTAATTAATTTAAACAATTAGTTTTTAGGCATTTAAAAATAGGTCCGGGGTCCGATAAATTCCAGAAAAAATTGCCCTAAGTCCAGTTTTCCATTTTACACCCAAAAATATTATTTTCATAATATTTTAATGTTATTTATTATCAATTAAAATCTTGTAATAATTCAAAATCCTGATTTTAATTACAGAAAATTCCCAGAAAATTCCAGAAAATTGTGAAAAATCCCTAATTTTATTATTTTGAAAATTCAGGGGCTTACAATCTACCCAACTTATAAAATTTCGTCCTCGAAATTTAAATTATGGCGGGGTTCTCTCTATCCAATCTCACTTGGTTACAGTTCATCGGTTTTCTCTCAGGTGAACATTACGGTCGCTACCCAACTTATAATTTTACCCATATATCCTCTAGGGCTGTACAACTAGTAAAGCTAGGTCCAACTTAATAAATCATGGTATTGAATCTTTTAGTCTGCAACACAGACACATCACCTAGGACATTGCCTAGTCATAAAGGGTTATCATCAATTTGACCGGTCTGAGGGGTATGTCTAGCACTGCAATTCAACTTATATCAAACACAGGATTTTGTCTTTCCGAAATGAGGGGAGACGAGGATTAATAATAAAGAGTTTAAGGGCGAGGTGGTAGGACAGAAGTATAGGGATCAAGGCGTTTAAGGAATTCTAATGGGGATTGTCAGGCGGTTATGGATTGAGATTCTATTCTGGTAATCATTTATCCGCATGCTCGTATCAGTATAATTATGTAACTGATATGATATGCTCGGACATGTTTAGGGGCAAGTATACTAGTCACTATATCTCTCAATCCACGTAAAATAGTCGTGCGAAGTGCGAATCAAAATGCACTAAGGTTGATCAGACCGTAGTACACTGATTCTGAGTAGACACTTGTATTAGTGGGGTTGATCAGGCCTCAATAATACATGTGTCATGAACAAGCCCGATAAGGAGTAAGCTTGCAAAACTAGGCTATAAAATAGCAGCATAAGTCAAGTTCAGCAAAATTAAGTGCGCTAGATGGTGATGAAAAGGAGGTGCAAATTATTGAAGTTCACAAAATAACACAAAATAAGCACAAATAGCAAAAAGTCTCTAAAACAGTTATCAAATTTTAAAAGCATACCAGATATTTAGCAAGTTCAAAAATCACTAGGTTGGGGCTGAGGTCACGAACTAATAGGCATGAGCTAAACAATACTAGAAAAGGTATCTACGAATCACTTACGCGCATTAGCTGCTTCCAGAGTTTGCGCGTTCTCCACGGTCATTACGTAAGCCTGTCCGCGTCCTTGAGCAGTGGGGCAGTCCCTCACTCGATGTTCTCCTGAGCCACAAAGTAGACAAACACCTAGCCTCTTTCTGCAAACTTGCCAAGTATGGCCTGGTCTATGACAATAGTTACAAGCAGCAGCTTGTTGGTTCTGTCCCTGGGCCTGGTGTTGGGGTGCTGGAGCTCGAGGGAGAGGACGCTGGGCTTGCTGCGGGGACCTCTGCTGTTGTTGTTGTTGAAAAAGGCGTTTGTTGGGTCCCGCATTTCCGGTATCTCTCTCTCGCTTTAGCTTATGCCCCATGTCTCTCTCAACGCCTTGTGCCACGCTCAAGATTTCCTCGTAGGTGCGAGCTCGGCTGGTGGTGACAGCAAGGCGAATATCCGGAGACAGTCCCTTCTTGAATCTACGGGCCCTGTCCTCCGGGGTACGGACCATGTACTCCGCAAAGTGGCTTAACCTGCTAAATTCAGCAGTATACTCATCAACAGATAGGTTACCTTGTTCCAGTCTCTCGAATTGGCTTTCGAGAGCTTCCCGAGCCACTTCGGGGTAAAATTTCTCCTTGAACAGTCTCTTGAAGTCCTCCCAGGTGAGGTCAGGAGCAGATAGTTGAGGTTCGTCTCTAAACCAGGTCCGAGCTATGTCGAACAGTTGCAAGCTGGCGGACTCCACTTTGAGATCATCGGGAACCCGAGCAGTCTTCAGGAGTCTCTCGACATTCTCTATCCACTCATCAGCGTAGAGAATGCCCTCAGTTCCGTAGAATTCCAGAGGCCTAAGGTTCTTGAAGTCTTTGGCACTTCCTGGCCTCTTGAGTGGCGACTCCTGGGACTTAATAGCTTCTGAGAGGCTGGTCCGCAGAAGTGCAGTCTGTTCCTTCTGGGATTCCACCAATCCCTGGAACACTCCAATTAGTTGTGCCCCATCTAGAGTAACTGCCGGAACAGATGGAGGCGGCGGAAGTGCAAGAGTCTCGGGCACATTCTGCTCAGCTGGTTCTGATGTGCCTCCTACTGTGTTCCTGGTCTGGACCATTCTGAAAGATTACGGGATAGGAGAATCAGAATAGAATACTTGGAAATCAAAGGCGATAGGAAAATTGAGCAGAAATGATATCAAGATTTGAAATAAGGACCCTATACTATGAATGAGCTTTTCCTAGAATCCTCAATCTTATTGCAGGCCTGTTCGGTCCCTAAGTTGAAACCGAACAATTTAGTCGTTTGACCTGCATGGGCCACCACTAAAACGTGTCACGACCCGCACCCGGAAATTCGGGCACGAGTGCGTGGTTACGTCCAGCCTACGCCGCAGTGTCGGCGGTAGTACGCTGTCTAGGGCATGACCACAAGTAATAAATCTAGCTCATTCACAATAATTAAATAGGCAAGAAAATAGCAGGAAAAGAATGCTAAGATTTTATAACCAGAATGTGATAATCAGATCCGGAGTTTATTACAGAACCATAGATTATATCGGGGACAAACCCGATTACTAAGATGAAAGGAAATAAACAACTAAAGCTAACTACTCTGCAGGAGTAGTCTCCTGGGTGGGAGCCGGCTCCGCAACTGTATCACCTGCTGGCTCATAGGGTCCATAATAGGTGGGGGCAAGGTTCTCATCATCGCCTAAACAACAGATCCAGTCAGGAAAGGAGCAAAGTACACAGTGCACGACAAGATTAAACTAAATATTTTATGACAATTAAATATTGGATATCATGTTGAGAAACAGCATTAGCAGAACATTATTATCTCAGAGTTAGCTGTAAACAGGAATATGAGAAACAGAAATAAACGGAACAGGAAATGAACTACAATAGCCAGCAAGAAATATAACATGACCAGAACTATCTGTATGAACTTGTGTTTGTTTTTAGAATACATAGTTTGGCATGCAGGGGTTTATAAGGCTAATCTGGCCGTCATAAACGGCTATTAGACAATTTAATCGAGATCCGGCTGATGGACAGTCGTGTACCAACAGCTATTAGTCAATCCAGGGGAAGGGTAAACTACATGCCTTCTAGGTATTCTCCCACCCGACATGAAAAACAAGACAGGAACTATCAATATTCAAGACATGAAATTCAACATTTCTACGCGATGTGTAATCATCAAGGGTACATGTAAGACAGGGAATTAATTATCACAATATAAAGATTAACTTGAGGTGCAGGTACTTGCCTGTTGTTTGGATCTGATTAGTTAGGTTCTTGGGGGAAAAGTCCAGAGATGAGTCCAGAAGCTGAAATAGACATTACCATCATGCTCAGAAGATGTCAAATAGCTAGAAACGCCTGTCCTTGGGTCCAATTTGGAGACAAGGGCAAAAACGACAGTTTCGGGTCAAAACGGGGTCCGCCGGTGGGCCCGCTTTGCACCAAAAAACGCGTCCAGGTCAATGGTCTCCAAATTCACCAAACTCAGTGTCAACAAGTCAGGAACGCTGATACGAACCCAACGGAACTTCCAGAATTGGATTCCGATGAGCCGTTTACAAAATCGCCCGTCGAGCGGGGCCTGTGGGGCCCACGACACGCGATTTCGTCAGCGTTCTCAGAATCGAACCAAACTTGACCCACAGGACCAGCGTATTGCTACGAGT
The DNA here is from genome assembly GCA_036927795.1 of Iris macrosiphon. NCBI lineage: Eukaryota > Viridiplantae > Streptophyta > Magnoliopsida > Asparagales > Iridaceae > Iris > Iris macrosiphon. The sequence continues at coordinate 107,667 of JAYESA010000044.1, read as the reverse complement.
CCGATGGCGCAAGTTTCGTCTCGATCCGACGTGTGTACACAAAGTTAGGGTGAATTGCAGAAAAGGCGGATACGGGGCGATGTTCGCGGATACGCGTTGATTCCGGTGTGCACGCACACCCGAATCAGCTTCCGCGAAAACCCACACGTCCGTATCGACGAGGCGCACGTATCTGTGAAGACCGCGCGCGACCAAGTCGTCCCGTTTGGCGGGGCGTACTCAGTTCCGGGGTGAAACAGGGTCTGGTTTTTCCTGTTTTTGGATCGCGGTGTGCGATCACCACAGGACGCGATGCCCCGAACAGTTTGTCCGGACACCGAGAGGCTCATACAGGCTTCGCAACGCAATTTGCGGAATCGAAAACGGAGCTACGAATCAAAAGATACACGCACCTGAAGGGGACCCGAAAATCAGGGTCAAACCGTGTCCGACGCGTGTCGGACACGCGGATTCGAAAACCTAGGGTTTTCTCCCCTGGCCGGCGGCGCTGCGGCGGAGGGCGGCCGGAGCTCAGGCGGAGGAGGCTGGGGCACGGGCGGCCGGGCTCGCGGTGGCTGGGGACTCGCCGGCGGCCGGAGCGGGCGGCGCGGCTGCTGCTGTGCTCGCTGCTGCTGCTGGCTGCGGATGCGGTGGCTGCCGGTGGATCTGCGGCGAGGGGGCGCTGGCAGCGGCGCGGCGGTGGGGGCCTGAGCGGGTGGCGGCGGTTAGGGGACACGGTGGCGGAGGGTGGGCGAATGGAGGAGGAGAACGGGGGGGGGCGCTGGGTTTTATAGGGCTGCCGGAGGGGGTCGGGGCCGAGGATGGCGGGGCGAGGGCGGAGTGGCCGGGGACGTGGGCGAGGGGCCGTGCGGAGCGGCGCCGGACGCGGCGGAGGCGCCGCACGACGCGGGGACGGGGCCAGGTCGTGGGGACGAGCGGATGGGGCGGGTCGGGTTTGCGGGTCGGGCGGCGGATCCGATCCGACCCGACCCGCTGGGCAGGGTATGGGCCGGGTCGGTTGGGCCGGGCTGGGCCGGCCCACGGGCTGGGGTTAATTTAAATAAAAATAATAAAATATAATAATAATATAAAATTATTTAATAAATAAATAAATAATTAATTAATTAATTTAAACAATTAGTTTTTAGGCATTTAAAAATAGGTCCGGGGTCCGATAAATTCCAGAAAAAATTGCCCTAAGTCCAGTTTTCCATTTTACACCCAAAAATATTATTTTCATAATATTTTAATGTTATTTATTATCAATTAAAATCTTGTAATAATTCAAAATCCTGATTTTAATTACAGAAAATTCCCAGAAAATTCCAGAAAATTGTGAAAAATCCCTAATTTTATTATTTTGAAAATTCAGGGGCTTACAGCTTTGCAGTAAGTGTGGTGAGCCGCTACATGCATGACCCACGGAAGGGTCATATGGATGCAGTGTACCAGATTCTGAGGTACTTGAAAGGTGCTCCCGGGAAGGGACTAATATTCAGGAAGAACAATCACGTGAGCATCGAGGGCTACTGTGATTCTGACTGGGCTAGTTGTGCTGATGACAGGAGGTCTATCTCGGGATATTGCATATTTGTAGGAGGTAACTTGGTCTCCTGGAGGAGTAAGAAGCAGTCTGTGGTGGCCAGATCGACAGCTGAAGCAGAGTACAGAGCTATGGCCTTGGGAGTTGCAGAGCTGCTATGGTTGAAGAATATGCTGGTGGAGCTGAAGCTGGATCAAGGAGCCAAGATGAAGCTGTGGTGTGACAATCAGTCAGCTATTAGTATCGCCAACAATCCAGTACAGCATGACAGGACCAAACACATCGAGATTGATAGATTCTTCATCAAAGAGAAGTTGGATAGTGGATTACTGGAGCTTGGCCATGTTCCAACCAGGGATCAAGTAGCAGATGGACTAACCAAGGGACTCGCCTCAGTGAGCATGATTAGAGGATGTGACAAGATGGGCTTAGTGAATATCTTTCACCCATCTTGAGGGGGAGTGTTGATATGGTATGTTGGGTGTCATATTTAAGTATAGTATAAGCACATGAGAATATCCTGAGGACATATTTGGGATGCCAGAATATGTCACAGGATATTCCATTATGAGATTATTGTCATAATGATTGAGATCATTGTATTAATGACTGTAAGGCTATATAATGCCAATGAGACAATCAATAAAAAAATCAACTAATATCAACAAACATCATGTTAACTCATATGTCTAACTGATATGTTACCTATTAATGATGTCACACTAGCTATAACTCCCTAACATTCATTAATTGATATAATACTAACAAGTATCTAACTATATCAGTTATATGCTACTAGTATCTTAACTAACTGTTTGTAGCATACCCACAACCTCACTTAACCTCCTGCTATAAATACACATCCTATTGACTGATATCAAGTATCAGATAGTTCATACCATGCAAGAATCTGATGCCACTACCCACTGTCTGGCACACACATAACAAGTTGGTACTTAATATATAAACCCCTTCTAACTTGATGTCTGATTGATACGCCACTGCTATCTCTTGATCACTTCAAACCTGAGATCAAAACTCCCCTTAATGTCTGATTGGTACCCAACTGTTACTGTTACCACATACTCTGCTCATTACTGATACACACTTGTGTGTATCAGTCTACCCTGGGCCACTGAATTTTCCTTGATATCTAATACCTCACCAACTCATACTATATCTTGGATAACACTATATATATATATATATATATATATATATATATATATATATATATATATATATATATATATATATATATATATGAAAAAAGGGATATGAGTCATCATAGGCTCATATTCCTACATGAGCCAATGCACATGTGGACCAATAGGAATGGAGTGTACTAATGCACATGGGTGCACATGGGATGTAGGAATCCATTCCTAAAGTGTACTAATGCACATGGGTGCACATGGGATGTAGGAATCCATTCCTATTGGTCCACATGTGCATGGCTCATATAGGAATATGAGTCTATGGCTCATATCCCATTTACCCATATATATATATATATATATATATATATATATATATATATATATATATATAGTTATCTCATATGATCCCTTAGCTATGGTCTATTGCCAAAATACTGCTACTCAACTGATACATAACTAGACACTACCTATAGTTACTCACCGAGACACCTCCTCACTGTTATTGACTGCTACTACAGAACATGATGCGTGCACAGTCTCCCCATACATAACTGCTACAACCAAAGAACCAACCAGCACTCAATCAATACTAGACTAAGCCAATCCCCCACCTGCACTCTACTGCAGATATGCTCGACCTCACTTATTCTGTAGTACCCTGTAGAGAACATTTCCTGCACTGACTGCAGACAAGTGCAGATCTGCTGCACCCTTTAAACCCCCTGCAACCAATGGAGCTTGAGCTCCTCCACTTGGCTGCAACTAATCTGCAGGAAACTGCAGCTCAACTAGCACCTCTCCTCCCTTGAACTCGAGCACAAGCTACATGCTGCTGCAAGCCTAAAATGTAGTGCAGACTTGGCACACTCGGTACCTCACTGCTACCACAATCCCTTACACTAATCTCTCAAATCCACAAACAGCACTATAAAACAAATGCAAGCACCATACATAATCATCTATATATATTCATCAAGACACACACACACACACACATGCTTACTAAATATCTGATACACATGCACACCTATCTACACTAACCAATTATAAAATAACTAACACTCATAAACAAATGCACTCAAGACAACTCCCCAAAGTGCACACACCCTCATGCCTTGCAACTCACTGCCAGGTCCAACTGGTCTGAACACCCCATCTGAATATTACCTCTGTTCCCCTTGCAACCCGTATTGTACATCATCCCCATCCTAATACACTGACTGCTCCTGATAAACCCCCCAACACCCCCCCCCCCCCCCCCACCCCCAACCCCACCCCCACCCCCCCTCCCACCCCCCTCACATTGGACTGATACTCTACACTGAAGTGCAGAACACTTCAACTGATGTGTCCTAAATCTGAGCACATCATCCACTGAACCCCTCATAATCCACCATGCTACCACCCCCTTACTAACTCACCCTTTTATGCAAAACATGTGTACCTGCACTACTGTAGGTACTTCCAAGCTTCCCTTCCATACTTCCTACCTTCTACACTGGCCTGAGCATGCATGAACTGATACCTAGTGAATATACCTGTACACACTATCCTCTGGACAACCTGGTATCAGAACCTTACTCCAGATCTTGCTCTTCAGTCCAAAACTGGACTGCACTACTCCCTTGAACACAGTGCTCACCTGATGCCAATACAGACACCCTCTCACTGACATTCAAAGGTATGACTGATACCAGAGTTCAGTCCTAAATACACTGCCACAATTACTCACACACAGGCCACAATCAACCCACACTAACCCATGCTTAAAATATCATACTAATCAATATATACTACACCCCCACTATCAACACAACATGTCACAACACACTAACTAGTTTGATGACAATTCCTCAAACACTTAGGGTGTCATACCCATGATACATTCACATATGTAGGATACTCCCTTGATACTCATCTCAACTTCACAAACACCACTAAAAAAAGGACTGAAAAAAAGAAAAAGAAAACAATAGTCATGAAAAGGAGATTGATGAAATAGAGCATATATGTGGGATGAAATGTGAAAATAGAAGGAAACAGGAAAGAGTGAATGGACAACTAAGGGAATATCTGAATAAAAGCACTTATACATCACTTCACAAAATACCCATGGAAGAAATGAGATAAATGAACCAGAAGATAAATTGGAAAAAAGAAATCATGAAAAAAGAAGGCAATAGGAAAAGGCAAGCAGACAACTATTGAATAAGGGCTGTTCTATCTCATTTCACAGCTAGGTTGCATTGACATGGATTCGGATATGTACACAATTCGGATAGCATTTTTAGAAAATTTAGGATACACGTTTCGATATGGTAATAATAATATAGACACAATGAGAACATATTAGGATACGTGTTTGGATATGGTAATAATAATATAGACACAAGTTTTAGGTAGTAACTAGGATCAATAAAGTTCTGGAAAGGATTTAATACATGGAAATGTTACTTCTCATGCCTCAAGTAAGTTTGGCACAAACATTAGCATGCAAAATCACTTTCAACTGAGTTTTTCATCTCTTTGGAGCTTATACATGGGTCCGAGGAAGTATACTTGTCAGATATGGACAGCAAATACGGCCCTCTAAAAGAGTATCCATGCAACATAGTTTCACACTCAGAGCCAAGTCACTTCAGTGGCCTGACATGGTTGTCAATAGAGTTCAACATGGATGGATCATATATGGAACACACAAGCACCAAACAAGAAAAAGACCATCAATGGATACAAAGAAAACCTTACCCTTATTGAGGTAATAGGAGAAATGTAGATTTTGTCTCAACTCAAACCCTAATAATAATAGGATGCATTAAAGAAACAAAAAAGCACTTCAAAGAGATAAGTTTGGTCTATCTTGTGCAGTCTCCAATTAATGTTTCCTGGAACACTATTCTATACGCCAAAAGAAATAAGTACAGAAGTAATATAAGCACAATCCAAGCTCAGAAGTTGGTGACCAACACATTATAACAAGTTGTAAATCAACAGTAAGAAATTTAAAAGAAACAGGATGTAAGCATGACGGACAATCAAAAGACAACACAATATTCTTTCAAATCGACATACTTAATTTCATTACTCGATACTCAGGAGATGAATAGTTGCAAGAGATAAAAACATAACTTACTTCATACTTAGATTCCTGTCTCTCTATTTGAGCAGTATCTGAATCTAATATGCCTGCAAAATAAATCACATATAATGCATATAAATATGAAAGCTTCCCTTGTAACAAGAGAATATGCAATTATGACAATGATTGTGCACGGCAGTCTGCTTGGGAAATCAAATGAAATATTAAAACAATAAATGTCAGGAGGTTATTTAAAGGACATCATAGTAATGTTGTGTGATACTAGTTAGCGCATTGTTGTACCCAGTGTATGAAAGCATAAAGGATAAGAAATGTAGATTGTGAAGGTCGCAAATTCACAATAGGAAACAAAAAAGAATAAACTTGAAGGTAAATGACAAGATAATCTCTTCATACGGAAAGTTTATATGGCTCAAGCATGTCAATGCCTGGAATCAGATTAGTATATACAATTGAGTAAGTAAAACAAAATTATTGCAAATTAATTTGATACTTCTCTTCTAATTGTGCAGTTAACTGTTTATCAAATCAGGTTGACCGATCAGGTCTCGGTACTACCTGATAACCCGGCCCACAATTTAAAATCAATCAAGGGACACGTCCTCCTTTGACCAGCACGACGCATTGCCGTCCAGAGAGAGATCATCAGGAGGTTGATTGTGAGCAACCATCTGTTTCAACCATGACAGAGTATTCAGGAGGTTGATCGTCACTATGTTTGCTAGCAGTATCTATCAGGGACGGTGTCACTGTTGTATGTTTCATCTCATATGAAGATTGTAGACTTATTCACGAATGTCCATACTGTTCAGAGACATTCTTTCCTTCTTGGCAAATTCTCATTGGTTGATCCACCTTGAGTTTGTGGGGGGTTCGGTTGTTGTTTCTTTGTACATCGTTGACCTGTTTCTTAGTACATTGTTGATTGTTTTCTCTTTGTTAAACTCTCGTCGGACGACATATCATAAGTATGTCGATTGGTAGCAGAGGAGTATGCTCAATTGTAGTTGTATTAGTATATATACCCATGGCCTAGTGCCTAATAAATTCATTGATTCCATGTTCATTAGTTCTAACAATTAGTAACATCCACAATTCTTCATACTGTAATTTCATATTCAGAGATAAAATCAGTTGAAGTTCTTTAATTCTAGATCATTTTAAATGAAAATAACTCATTCTGTATCTCTGCAAAATGGTGCTGGACATAACTCTACCAGCCCCAAACTCATAAAAATTACCAACCCAAACATCGGCAGTCCCTTTACTTTAGATCCATCATACACTTTTAAGTTCTCTAAACTACCCTTGAATTAGACATCATATTAGCTCTTCCTTAAGCAGAAAGCATAAAACCTTAACATATTAATCGACCACAGTAACATCTTAGAGCAGCAAGCATAGAACCTACCATGGTAACTTTTCCCTAGTCAAGATGAGAGTACTACTATACATGGAGCAACACGCATGAACCAAGCAGAACAAAAATAACATCAATATGAATCAGAACCAAAGTCTAATAATAATAATCATAGAGGAAATACCAGTAATGAACTGAACTCAATAATTGACATGTTTAAACTATGTCAACTTCATATCATCATATATCCCAACAATCACCAGCTAAAATCTGAAGAGCATGCGTTGGATGAATGATCTAAAACATTAATTATGAGATACAAGCTTGAAAATTGAGGATGTATAAGCTTCATAAAATTCTGAAGTGTGCAAAGGATCATAAAGCATTTCTTATGACAGATAGTTGACTTGGAAGAAATTAGATTCTAACGTCTTCTTGTAAATCATCTAAACAGATTGGTCGCCTAGTAGCTGAAGTACAAAATGTGATACAGAAGAATAGAAACTTTACAGTTGACATTGAGCTGGTCAATACGAGATATGAAAAATAAAAATAAAAATCAAGTACAAGAAGAAGCTTATTCTACATATCCCTTGAGCCCTCATGCTTTAGCAGGTCTGTGAGCATGAGTGCATGTGCGTGTCAGCATGAAAGCATGCACAAGTGTCGAAACCTATGCATGCGTATTAAATGTGATTATCACACTTCTCAAACATCTCATCATTTATCCCATAAAACAATGAATTGTATGTAGAACTCAGAATGTATGCAATGATCTAAATATCACCAACTGCAAAACAAAGATAAATAAATGTGAAACGTAATTAGCATAGATAATACTTAAACAATAAGGATACACTATTAGTAAGAGAGCATAAAGAAGAATTTACTAAGCAAGATTATGCATAAGACAGGAAAAAAAATAGCAGCGTAAACTAGAAATTTAAGACCGTACAGTGATCTACTTCTTGGTGTTTGTACTCGGGGGGTGCATGTCTGGCTATCAATGGCTAGACATATTTCAGTGCTTTCTGAAATCAAGTACATAGAACCATCATCTAAAGATTTCTCAGTTTGAGCCTCCGAAAGCAGATGATTAACTTCTATCACTTCACCTGCTGAGGTTGTGCCAATTTCATTTCCTTCAACCTACAAATAAAATAAGGACACAAGTATAAAGTCCAAGGGATGTATAACAGTTGACAGGCACTTTACATTGATTTCATAATTTCCTTCAAGCAGAAATCAGACTCTGATCAAACATAACAAGGACAGTTGTACAGAAAACGTAGTTCCTATCTTGTTTTACTTTAAGTGCACATACTTTTTAAGTTGCCTGTTTTCCCAGATGTTGCTCCAAATTTCAAGACTAAACATATCCACGTATACTATGTCATGTTATTGCCTTGTTCCGACACAGACACATGAATGTATAGTGTGGCATGTCATTGTCCTGTCCGACAAGTACATATCCATGTATACTATGGCATGTTTATTGTCCGAAACAGACAACACCTGTTTTGCAACATTGCAGCTTCCTAGACCTCAAAGCTCCCAAATTTGTCACCTGACAAAGATTTTCTAGTAGACAAAACTTGACATAATCATATAACAAATAGGTTGTAGATACTGAACATCTGCAGCTAAAAACCACATCAATATCTGACACAGACTCATTGGCTGCTATTCATCAAGTACTAAGTGCATATAAAAATTAGTATGTGATATGTTTTACTCATCTCATAACACCTTAGTTTTTTGCATTAGCTAATTCCTAATGCACTTTCACATAAATTTATAAAATATGTATACAGGATGCATTGACAAGCATAGAAATAGATATGAAACAAAATAAAAGAAAATCAAGAACCGTTGACTTACTCGAATCCCATCTGGCAGGCCAAAGTCGAATCTAAAGCGGGAGGTGGCAAAGCTCTAACCCTCGACAGGATGGACTCTCTTCCCCCCTTAGAGAGAGTTCGCGTGTTAACAAGGGAATCCACCACCATAATTTATGACTATATTCACGTGAAATATGAGAGGGACGAATTCGATAGGTAGGTGGAGGAATATTTTGGAGTACGGAAAGAAGTCCAGGTGTTCTATCATTAATATTTTGGAGTCCAAAGTTAGATCGGATACTTTGACTACCAGACGGACACCGCCGTACTGGTCTTTAGTCCACAATCTTGACTGTAGTGATATGGCTAGCATTTGGGTGATGTGGGGCACCAGGGTTTGGCAGGGAGAACTTATTCAGCGCTCATACCAACTCTTTACCATTAAATTCACCAACAAAGTGAGGCTTCAGATTGTGGTAAGAGCGGTGTACATGCATAATGATAGGAACAAGCATCTAGGGTTGTAGAAGGATATTACTATGACTAGCACGCTTGTTGGAGATAGATGGCCGTTAGTTGTAGTAGGAGACTTCAACGCTACTTTATTCGCCCATGAAAAAAATAGGGGGTCGACTGGTGCAGCAAGCGATTCTCTCAAAATCTCAATAGTCTCTTATCCTCTGGACTCAAGTGTATGGATAAGACTGGGCACATTTGAACTTGGAACAACCGGACGATAACCAACCGGATTGTCATCCAGCTGGACCGTGCTCTCTGCAACAGGAGATGGCTGGATGTGTTCCAGTCGTGTCGGACGGAATGCTTAACCCCAGGAGCTAGCGACCACTCCCCTATTGTTATTAGATTGGCAGAGTTGCCGATTATCAAAGGGAGGCCATTCAGATTCAACAATGCATGGATTCATATGGCAAGTATTATATTTTGTTAACTATATTCACACCTTTTTTTATTCATGTACCCATCAGTAATACACTTATGGAACACCATTTAGACATATTTTGAAGAAGGCTGCATGTACATATTTTGTGTACATATTTTAACCGAACTCGAGTGACTCTTGTGGTTACCGAGGAGAGGTATAAGATCCCGGCTGGATGACAGAAGGTCAGTGGATCGAGCCACGAGGGCGTATTATTCCTTCCATTTGTAGGCATGCAACGCAGTGTGCACAAAAGTTCCGAATATTACGTCGGACATCGAACGTTATGCCGGAAAGTCAAAAAAAATAAAATAAAATAATTTTAATGTAATTCCAAATAAAAACATCCAAACATTCAAATAAAATACTTGAGTTACCTTTGGGCATTTAATTTTTTGACCATTGGATGCCAACCAATAGTCGTGTATATCGTTTGGGTGGGGGTGCCTGAGAGGCTTATAAATAGGGAGGGAGCAGGGGTTGGAAGAGAGAAAAGGTTAACAAAATTTGACTTCAAGATATTTTATATTATTTCAACAAAAACGTCCTACTATTAGGCATTTTTACCAAAAAAGTGCATAATCGTTTGACTCTTTTTTTTTTTTTTTTGTAAAAAATGCCTAACTATAGGATTTTTTGTGTGTAAAAGCACCTAATGGTAGTACACTTTTGTTGATCTCCCCGTTTTATTTGTTAATATTCCCATTTGTTTGGAGTAAGCGAGTATCTCAAGAGAAACACATATCCTTTGGACATTTGTTTGAAAAACGTTTTTTTTTTTTTTGATATTTTAGTTCTCATGTTACAATTTTTAACAAACTATGTGCTTCGAACACAATTTCTTTTCATTTCAACTAGTAACGTACACGTGCATAAAAATTATTGAAAATAAATAAATATAAATTTATTATAAATAATAGTTTCTAGGAATTTAACTCAGACAAGTAAGGAATTCCACCTTAATCACTTGAGTTAAGAGTTGTGAGTTAGATCTGTTAGTAATAAGTAAATCATATAGATAGTTAAATAGTTAGTTTTTTTAAAAATTAATAGAGTATTTACAAACGACTTAGACAGCTCAATTTCGAACCGTTTTCAGTCACCTTATACTAGTAGAGAGAGAGAGAGAGAGAGAGAGAGAGAGAGAGAGAGAGATCTTTTGTATGAAAATTTCCGACCAAATGGTCCTAAGTAAAGGATCACCCAAGGCCTATAGGGCTTAGGGCCATGTCATTGTTAAAAGACGCCTGACCCGGCCCATTACGGTTACTAGTGTGTGTAAATAGCAAGAACTCCTATGGGTCTGTTCCTTTTTCTCACTATATCTCTTTCTCGAGAGGAAGAAGAAGAAGAAGAAGAAGAAGGAGAAGAGCAACATATACAAAATGGTTCGTTCTGATCGAAACCCTAACCCTAGATTATTTTCTTCTATTTCATTTCCAACTCAATTATGTATTATTCGAAATATGAGATTTTTGGTTTAGTAGTGTTGGCCGACCTAGATCTGCTGAATCGAAATCGAAGGGACGTCGAAATTTCACGATTCGGAACAAATATTTACTGAATTAAGAGTAGATCTGCCAGAGATGCAGAGAAATTACGCTCCCAGGAAGCTAATTTGTGATTGTTCATGATTATAGTTGAATTTGATTTATTTGGATGATTATTTCTTAAATAAATGCTACATTCCAGTGTCTGAAGAAAGAGGTTATTTTGCATGGATACAGATATGACACGAATACGGTGATTATGACACGGATAACACCTATTTTGGCATGTCGAAGTGTATTCTGGGATATCAACGAATTGTTGACAGATAATATATATTTACGCAGTGTACTGATATTGGTAGCAGTAGCTTTATATAAGGTATTCGGATTCGGCTTTAAGTAGGTGTAAAACTTGAGAAATGTATGAACCATTTTTTTATGTGGAAGTAACATCAAAATACTCGAGCAATTATTTCAACCGCGTTTAAATTGACTAATCAACATTACTTAAGAAAGGACGTCGCACTGTCACAAGGCTCCAACTTTTATGCAAGTTTGAGAAGATCAAGATGAATGGAGTCTTTTTACCCTCATATACATGGAGGGCTGTTTTGCCCCATAGGAATGAGCTATAATATACTAGTATTGAAAATAAGACTTATGACTCTACCATCCCCCTCAAGCTGACATGTCCAACTTATTGCATAAATTAGAAAATTGACTACAAACAAGTGGTTTGGTGAGGCTATTATCCAACTGATTCTCATATCGAACATGTGGACTGACAATATGCTTCTTTACCAACGAATCACAAATAAAATGATTATTCATCTCGATATGCTTACTGCGTTACACATGGTTACTTGTGATAAAAATTGTTGATGTATTATCATAATACATCTCCGTATGGATAAGAACTATAATTCCTATTTCATGAAGAAGAGACCACACCCACATCATCTCATAAGCTGTAGTATCCATATCACGATATTCGACTTCTGCATTAGAACGAGTCACAATGTTCTGCTTCCTACTGTGCCACATCACAATATTACCCCTAAGAAAGGTACACCATCGAGAAGTAGATCCCGTATCACTCCGACTGCCTGTCCAACCAACATCACTGAAGTCCCTCAAAATGAGTTGTGATGGTTAGTACAACAAATCATTTCGAGGTGTACTCTTTAAGTATTGAAAAATACATGATATAGCCACCCAATGTTGTTGCTGAGAGGCTTGCATAAACTAACTACTCCAACTGTCCAACCAACATCACTGAAGCTCCTAATAAAGGTACAATATCGAGAAGTAGATCCCCTATCACTCCAACTATCTGCCCAACCAACATCACCGAAGTCCATCAAAATGCGATTGATGGTTAGTACAACAAATCCTTTCGAGGTGCACTATTTAAGTATTGAAAAATACAAGATATGGCCACCCAATGTTGTTGCTGAGCGGCCTAGATAAATTGACAACTAACTACTCCAACTGCATAGGTACTATATGGTTGTGTAGTAATAAGGTAGATAAGCTTCTTGACTAGCTGTTTGTATTGTACAATATCCTCAAATAAGTCCCCTACATTAACATCAAGTTTGACATGATAATCCATATGAGTATCAACATGCTGAAAGACCAATATCCCCGACTTTGAAAGCAAGTCCAAAATATACTTATGTTGCGACAAATACACACCTATCTTAGATCAAGCAAATTCGATTTCAAGAAAATTACGAAGAGTACCTAAATCCTTAGTATGAATCTGACGATTAATGTAGACCAAGTTGGAATACCAACGAAGTCACTCCCAGATATAATCAACACAATAACACCTCATAGAGAAAATCGGCTAAATACTAAGAAATCTATGCTGAATGATTACTGAACTTATCAAATCAAGCTCGAGGAGATTGATTTAGACCATATAAAGCTTCAGTCGAACACCAAATTGTTACTACCAGGCACAACATATCCTGGTGACTGATCCATATAAACCTCCTCATTTAAGTCATCATGCAAGAAAGTATTGTTGACGTCCAACTGATACATAGACCATTAGAGATTAATCGCAACAAAGATAAGAATGTGAACAAAATTTAGTCGAGCGACATTAGAGAGTCTCTATATAATCCATACCATATGTCTAGTTATACCCTTTTGCATCCAACCGCGTATTGAGACACTCAACATAATCATGTGGATGATACTTAATAGTGTAAACCCACCTACAACCTACTATAAGCTCCCAAGTCCGATTTTCATACACCACGTTGTAGCGCTCCCGCAGGACAATCGTTCTCATCGGAACGTGATGCCGTGCGAGCCCGGAGTTGCGCTCGCACAAGGTGATGACGTTAAACGTCATGGTTATCATCGAAACGACCAAGTTGCAGCGAAAGTCAAGTATTGTGTACCAAGCACACATCAGAGTATACACAACAAAGCTCTCGAAGGGTCCAAATAAAAATTCTACCAAGGAGAATGCCACAAAGGCGATGCAACACTCTCTCTCTTATCCACAAAGGTACTTACCGTTCCATACATCATGTCCTGTATATCCAAGCTGAGCCACTACATCTGCGTACCTGGAAATAATGCCTACAAACGTGGGTCAGTACACAGCCGTACTGGTGAGCGGGATAACCCACTCGTCTAAACCGACACTAAGTAGATAGTGAATGCAAACAGTTATATGGTGATATTTCTACTTGAATCCTAGATTCATTTCATGGCAGAGGTATGACATGTTAAGGAAAGCAGTAAAGCAGTTTAAGAATGCAATCATTCAACTCAAGCAAATATATTAGCAGTTATATCCAAACTCAAAGGAAGCTAAGCATGCAATCTGTTCTACTCAAATCCGAAGCAAAGCGTGAACCTATCAAACCACATCGCACTCCAAGTCTCAAATCCATCGAATCACGCCACAATCCAAGCCTTGCTAATCCAATCATCGTTATGCACACTCTTGCCCGAGGCAAGGTGGCGCCGCCGCCTACACGAATGCACAAACTCAAACCGAACCAACTCTTATCTATATGAAGGTCACTGGCCAAGCCATAAAGGACTATCCAACTGCATTTTGACCCGATCCAGCGATGAGTAGCAAGCCCGCTTGGTGGTCTCGAATTGCAAGTACCGTGCTCAAAGCACGTTACCAATGTTTCCTCCATGGCCGAACGGTCCCGGTGTCCGGTGCAACCAGTTCGAGAAAACCAAACCCTGTGCGCAACAGGTTGTCCGTGACCAATGCATTACTCCAACAGTAGGTACGACAAGAGAATCAAGCCTTCTCGTCCCACCAAACGATACTCGTCTCGATCCATCCAATTCAGCATAACCATTCTCTAATTATAGCCCAAGGCACCATTCTTAAATTATCTCCACTTGCACCATGCCCTTTCTCGACACAGTGCTCCGATTGGTGTAACATCTCTCGCTCCGAAAGTTTCGTGGCACAATGCCCCAACAGTGGCACAATGCCCTCTCTGATGCAGTTGTCCGGTTTCGAACCACAACTGCACGCTTTGCTTGACAAAACGTCCAACTTGATACTCATGCACGGATGCACGCTCGCTCGCTCGATGAAACATTTCGCTTCTCCAACCAAGATGATCCAATCAAAGCCCCAACTGCCTAACGCAAGTCCAACTCAAGCCACAAATTATATCCATCCAAACGACGCACTATGCACGCCACAATGCGGTGATTCCAATGTTCCAGTTCCAAGTGTCCAAACAATTACGTGTTCCATATTATTAGGCATGAAGGAGTAGAGGAGAAGGGACAAAGTCCATTCACCAAGTCTGAATCCGCTAAGCACTATGCCTTGCCGATACAGCCGATTCCTTGAATCCGTAGTCCGATGCGAAGCATGATCTACTCAATTGGTATGACCGTGCGAGCATGCCGTGCTCTCCAAATCATCCGACCGATCGGACTAAGGAAGACGACATTATCGCTCCAATCCCGCTATCACAGTATTGCTCTGAACGAACACCTGATTCCATCGAACTTCGCATGCGATCTGCACATGAAACTAACTCAAATCAATACTTGCTCCCAAATCCAATAAATCGAAATGTAACTTACCATTGTCTCGTTTAATTTGACTCAGCGTAATGCACCGTGCGATTGCAGAGCATACTGAGGTTCTCCCACAAAGTCTTCTTTGAAGCCGTATACTCGTTCATCAGCTTCTCATTCTGCTTTGTATTAAACAACAACTCGTACAACTCATAAATACGGGCCACATTTCACTTCTGTGAATATGACTCTTCTAGAGATGCTGAAATCTTTATGGAGAACTTCACACCACTGAACATTAGAGGCGATATGTGGTTCAATACTATTCCACAACCATGACATAACATATGCATTCATCCAATCCTCGTAATGAGCCAAAGTTTCATGCATGGGCTCTTCCACCAAAAACTTTCACAACTTTTTTTTTCCGCCCTCAACACCCCTTTGATAAATTTAGACCATGCAAGGTAGTTTAAACCATTGAGTTCGATAAGGAAAAGTTGTGGATGCTCTAACTCGAGGTGAAATGAAGAGGAGAGGAGAGGAGAGGAGAGAAATGAAGGGGATAAGTTGCACTTCATGTGTATTTATATTAACATATGGTGATCAATATACCCACAACTACTTGACTCTACCCACATAAGAAAATAAGACTTGTGACTCTTAACAATACTTCATGGAGCCGCTAGAACTAAAGGTACATCTAGACTAACATGCTTTGAAGTATTAAAGAAGGATATGGATTTTGTTAGCTTTACATAGGATTTGGCCCTTAATAGTGCCTAATGGAAGAAGAGGAGTATTCAAAGAGACGACCCCAAAAATTTGGGAGAAAGGCTTTTGTTGTTGTTTTTGATTCTACTTGTATCCTCCATGATGCAAGCAACAAACCTTACCGTTGCACTACGTAAGTTTAATGGAATCGTCCTTGTTTTCCATTATATTAGAATAATTTATGTAGGAATTAGCTCTGACAAGTTAGATTGTCCAAAGGTAATGTGAGTGAATGAAAGGAGCTTACTTATCTTGTAAAGTTATTTTTTGTATCTAATAGAACATTTTGTACATTGAAAAACTAAAAGAGCCTGATTATATTCCCATGCAGGTTGTTCTGGCAGCCTCCGTCATTACTAAGTCTGGTAAAGGTGAGTCTCTACTGCCTCTAAACCGCATTTGCTTCATTTTGTTACTTCTCAACTTAATTTATCTTACTAGGATATACAAACTGAGATATCACTTTACGAAGTGTTGAATGTGGAAATGACTTTTAGATCAGAAGAAAGGAAACTGATTTAAAGAAAAGAAATAGATGGCTTATTTACTTTTCAGAACTTCAATTAGCAAATATCTCGATTCTATTCACTTCATGGTAGTAGACTTGGCATTCACTTCATGGTAGTAGACTTGGCATTTAGTAGAGTGATCTTCAACTCTATGCCATCATCTTGGACTTATTGCAGAATGTTTTACCATGTTATGTTGTAGTTCAACTTAAATGTTTGATTAGTATGTTTCCCTGACCTGTTTTGCGAGTGGGAGGGTTGGGGGGTGGGGCTGCAGATTCTATATATTTGGTCACTCTCTCTGTTACGCACTTCTTCTTGCATAGCGAATGTACGCGTAACTGGACGATGGGACGAAGATGATGAAGAAGCCGTCTGGTCTTGTGACCGGTCGGCCTTGGTGTTGCGCCTTGTCGCAGGCGCGGACGTTTCTCAGATCGGAAAAAGTACCGCCTATGTTTTTGATTAAACTTTTCTTTGATAATCTTCTCAAGAGAATTTCCACCTCTATATATAGATAGAGGATGGCTACAATTGCTAACCATAATTTGTTGGAAAGTAAACTAAATCATACTAATTATTGCTAATAATATTACTAGTAATTTTTTTCCTTGAAAGAAAAAATATTATTAGCAATATTGCTAATAATATCTTACTTGAAAGGAAACTAATTATTGCTAATAATATTACTAGTAATTTATTTCCTTTCAAGGAAAGATATTATTAGCAATATTGCTAATAATATCTTCCTTGAAAGAAAACTAATTATTGCTAATAATATTACTAATAATATTGCCAAGTAATATCTTTCCTTTCATGAAAAGACATTATTAGCAATATTGCTAATAATAATATTGCTAATAATATCTTTCTTGAAAGGAAACTAACTATTGCTAATATTACTAATAATATTGCCAAGTAATGCCGCCGGCTAGGTATGGACAACCCTAGCCGGGTCTTATGTGTCTTTTCTTTGGCCGGTCCATGTGAGTAACGAGTATAGGTTTGCTCTTTCCTTTGGCCGGTCCATGTGAGTAACGGGTATAGGTTTGTCCGAACTGACCCCGTAATAATACTCCCTCCCTTCAAACCCAGCGCTTCCTCGCGCTGGAAGCCGAAATGAAGGTGCTCGAGGGTGTCGTGTTGGACCCATGTAGCATCGTCAGCGGTTTCTTCCGCCCAGCGAACCAAGTACTCGCTGGTGTCAGCAACCATCCGAGTATCAAGTATCTCCGTCGGGACCGGGTGTTCGCTTGGTGTGAGGTCGGCGGGTAAGGTTGGTACTACCGTCGGTGGTGGACCACGGAATGGCTTCAGCAAGGATACATGGAAGACGTTGTGGAGGCGGACGTCGGTTGGAAGCTCGAGTTGATAGGCCACCGTGCCAACCCGAGCAGAGACTCGGAAGAAGCGAGGAGCGAGCTTGTGGTCAGTTGTGTGCCTCAAAGTGGATTGTCGATGTTGTTGGAGGCGCACCCACACCCAATCGCCCGGGCTGAAGATGACCTTCCGGTGGCGAGCATCATATACTTGCCGCATCCGATTCTGAGCATGGTGAAGGCGCTGTCTTGCTTGTTCGAGAATCGTGACACGATCATTGAGATGGCGGTCGACAGCATCAATCACGGAGGTGTCGGCCTTATAGGAAAGCATGGCGGGGGAGGTCGGCCGTATACGAGCTCAAAAGGGGTGGTGCGGTGAGCCGAGTGAAAGGAGGTGTTGTAGCAGAACTCAGCCCACGAAAGCCAGTAAGTCCATGTTTTGGGTTTGTCAGCTACGAAACAGCTAAGGTACATCTCCATTGTCTGATTGACCACTTCCGTCTGGCCATCTGACTGGGGTGGTATGCTGAGGACAAGAGCAACTTAGTACCGCATCGCCGGAAAGTGTCCTGCCAGAAGGCGCTGGTAAACACGGGGTCGCGATCGTTGACGATGGTCTCGGGAATACTATGTATATGCACCACCGTATCAAAGAAAACCTGTGCTACTGATGATGCCGAAAAAGGGTGACTCATCGCCATGAAATGTGCATACTTGGACAACTGGTCTACTACTACCAAGACGACGGATTTGCTCTTGGAACGGGGCAACTGAGTCACAAAGTCCATGGAAATATCGGCCCACACATGTTATAGAATTGGTAGTGGCTGTAGCAGGCCTGTAGGGCTGAGAGTGGATGTCTTGTTGCATTGGCAGGTGGCACATGTGGCCACGTACTCCTCAATAGTGCGGCGTAGACCGGGCCAGAAACTCTTTACGCACTCGCTCCAGCGTCTTGGTACTGCCCTCATGTGTGCTGTTGTGGAAGTGACGGATGATGCGGGGGACCAGTGGCGAGGACTCCAGAATGAAGAGACGCCCGCGGTAGTAGATGAGGCCGCCGGCCTCGGACTGAGAGGCCGAGATGGTTGCCCGCCACGTGACGACCGTCTCGTCGGCAGCCAGCGTGGAGAGCCACTCCTGCTCAAGTGCGAGCACCGGCCGGAAAAGTGCGTTGCATTCGGGAATATCGGTGTCAATGTGGGAGAGTGCGTCGGCCGCTTGGTTGAGTTTGCCTGGCTTGTGCTCCACGTGAAACGAGAAGCCCATGAGTTTACTCAACCAATGTTGCTGCGGGGGTGTGACGAGGGCCTGCTCGAGCATGAACTTGAGACTGTAATGATCTGTGCGGACGCATAAATCCCTGCCCCATAAGTACGGACGTCAATGTCAGATGGCCTTGGAGAGGCCGATGAGCTCCCTCTCGTAAGCTGCCAACTTGGCAGGATGTGCCGTAAGCTTTCGACTAAAAAATGCTAGCGGATGGCCCTCCTGATGTAAGACTGCGTCGATGCCCTATCCTGATGCGTCGCACTCGATGACGAAGTCGGGTAGACGCAAGACGGGGGGCGACGTGAGGGCGGATTTGAGGTTGTTGAAGGTGGTGTCGGCGAGGTCCATCCAAATGAAGGCGTGAGGGCGGATTTGAGGTTGTTGAAGGCGGTGTCGATTAGGTCCGTCCAAATAAAGGCGTTACGCTTGAGGAGGTCGCTTAGTGGTGCCGCTATCTCGGCGTAGCCCCTGATGAATCGCTGATATTAGCCGGCGAGGCCGAGAAAGCCCCGAAGAGCCTGCACACTGGTAGTAGTCGTTGCGGAAAGGAGCCTCGCGCAGGGGTTCGTCGTAATGAACTCCTCATGGGGGGGTCATGGTGGGGTGGAGGGAGGACCCGGGTGTCACGACCCAATTCCGTAGAATCACTTGAGGCGTCCCCCGAATCGTGACCGCCGTGCGGGCCTGGAGTTGCGCCCGCACAAGGCTTTTTAATGATTTGCATAGCAAGCACATATTCAGAGTACGCAGATAAATTGAAACACAGATTTGAAACATAGAAAAGTTCTCTTTATTGATAATGAACATCTATTACAAACTCTTGAACGAGTCAGCTAATATGCCGAACGGCTTACAAAAGGGTTGACTCAAAATGAGATAGCAGTCCTGTACATTACATCCTTTTATAAACTCAAAACGATAAGGACCTCCAGGCTGGAGGATCGCTTTGCCACTGAGCTGCATTTGTGTATGAAGAGTTGCAGCTTCTGGCTTCAAAAGGCTTCGAGGCGCGGTGAAGGTGCGCTAACAGCTGGACTGGATCGGGAAGACGACTTCGGCTCCTCGCTCGGTTCGCCTTGGTGCGGAGAACCTGTTTCAACGAGGGTCAGCATATCGAAACATGCTGGTGAAGGCGAGCTAGCCTGACTATACCAATCAACACGTTGTTTAGTGAAGCATGCATATTTTGTGGGTTTCTATCTTGCCTTAGTTCATTTACAAGTAAGCAGCATATTGAATTTACTGAAATGAACGTGCCACCGTTCGGTGGATTTTACCTGACCGTCTGAATTACCTGCACAATACTTACCATGCCTTCCCTGAAACGAAGACACAAGTTAGTATGCAACAGGTTTAAATATACACAGGGATCACTGGCTTGATGCCACGAAGGGACGGGTTATAGTCTCAAGACACAAATGATATACACCGCAGGTGGCGAGCCCCGCTGCATAACACTTTGCCCCATAACATACGACTATACATACGTTCCGTCCGGATCGGATCGATCCCGGTGCCCCGGTAACCGTCCGCGGAACTCATAACATACCTTGTGCACAAGTCGTCCGTGATCGAGAATACTCATAGAATTTGTTCCATAGCATAGAGTTTTTGCATAGTCATCCTGACAGTTTATTTCATAACAAGCATACATTTCCATACTTAGCACGATTCATAGAACAGTTATAGACGAACTAGCATACAGGATGATAACCGTTCATAAGTTTGTTTGACAAGCATAATAACCAAGTTATTCTCTTTTATCTTGGTTTCTTTTATTATTATTTGGTATCGTTTGATCGGGGCGAAGGAGTGAAGCTGGAAGCAGGGCTAGCTAATCGGGTTGGTAGCCACTCACTTAGATTTTGGAAAGAAGAAGGAAAGAGGCGCTTCACGACTCCGTTCGCAAGCCGCCTACTGCTCGTTTACCTGCACACGAACAGCTCGATTAATACTTCTTCCTCTCTTTCCAATCTCGGAATAGAAGTGCAAGTCAATGAACGAAAACAATGAAAACCATCGAAACCGTTCAAGGAAAACAAGCAAATCCCAAAACCAACTCAAAGCACGAAAGCAACAAGCGACATCGAAAACCGAGGCATTAAAAGATAGCAGCGGAGAGGTCCCTCCTGACTCTGCCGCTAAGCCGATCCCGGGGGCGCAGTCCACTGAATATGGGAATCGATTCCGAAGAAACAAATCCATAACGAGGACGAGTTCTTAATTCAATCTATCCCGATCGAACGATACCGTCTTGTGTTTCTTAGCCGCGCTCTCCGCACCGGGAGAACGGGGTGCTACATCCTACCCAACCAATTGGAAGTTTCGTCCCGAAACTTAAGAATAGAACCAACCGTTAGGGGTTATTGGGTTGAGGCAGGAGCTTAGAGGGGAGTGGACAATCCCGAGCTACGTGGCCAGGCCCACCACAGTTGAAGCATAGACCTTTTCTGCTGTAACATCTCTCCGTAGAGTGTCCTTGCCTTTTACAGAAATCACAGAATGGTCTCGGGTTTCCTTTGTGGCGACCACCGTCTTTATGTCGTTTTGCAGCATTGTTTCCTCCATCGTCGCTTTGGCGTTTGTGACTGGATGTATGCACAGCGCCGACAGAAACGTGAGGATATTGTGGTTCGAGAGATAGGGCGTGATTCATGACTTCACGCATTGTCCCGTACTGATTATTGACCACGTGCGAATGGATGGCAGGACGAAGACCACCTTCAAACCTTCTGGCTCGACTCGCTGCATCAGGTAAATAGGCCCTAGCGAATTTGGAGAGTCGGTTGAATTCGGCGGAATACTCTTTAACTGTCATCCTGCCTTGCCTTAGTTGCACGAAGTCATTTTCCATTTGACGTTGTACTGGAGGCGGTATAAACTCCTCTTCGAACGCGGCACGAAAGGTCGTCCACGAGATCGCCCTCTCCGTGATCAAATTGGAGAGATCGTCGATGCACGTCCCACCAATCGTGTGCGTCGAGGCGGAGCTGTAGTTGCGCGCAGGCGACGCGCTTATCTTCGGGGACCTCTAGCAGAGTGAAGTGATCTTCGAGCTCGGCTAGCCAATCTAGAGCTACCACTGGGTCCTCAGTCCCGTTGAACGGGGTGTTGCAGACTTTCTTGAAATGGCCCAAGTTGAAGGCAGTCACGTCCCTCGGCCTTGGGATTTGAGGCGTCTCCACTTCAAGCACTGGCTGTTCCACCGGAGTCGCTGCTGTTGCGGCGGAATGATTGGCAGCCAAAGTCTGAACAATTTGTTGCAGGGCATCGACCTGCTTCTGTTGGACTGAGAATCGGGTCTCTAGATTACTCTCGAGCCTGGCTTGGCGAGCATCGTCTCGTTGTCGTTGCGATTCTAACATTTGCATTACCCGCTCAAGCGGGTCGACTTGAGACATGCCTCTTTGGCTTCGAGAGCTTCCCGAATTGCCCGAACTGCTCTCTTGTGTTTCGATCGGTGGTTGCGCTGCAGATTGCGCTGGATCCATTCCTTCAAAAGAAGGTAAATTACATTAGGATCATAATGTATTATGGACTTATTGCATGAACGTATCTCATTTTGGCCTAGCGAGTTCAAGAGTTCGCACAGGAATTTGATCGTTAAAGGAACTTTTCCAGCACGAAGTCTAAGGAACTTTGAATCTGTGCTCTGATACCACTATGTCACGACCCAATTCCGTAGAATCACTTGAGGCGTCCCCCGAATCGTGACCGCCGTGCGGGCCTGGAGTTGCGCCCGCACAAGGCTTTTTAATGATTTGCATAGCAAGTACATATTCAGAGTACGCAGATAAATTGAAACACAGATTTGAAACATAGAAAAGTTCTCTTTATTGATAATGAACATCTATTACAAACTCTTGAACGAGTCAGCTAATATGCCGAACGGCTTACAAAAGGGTTGACTCAAAATGAGATAGCAGTCCTGTACATTACATCCTTTTATAAACTCAAAACGATAAGGACCTCCAGGCTGGAGGATCGCTTTGCCACGGAGCTGCATTTGTGTATGAAGAGTTGCAGCTTCTGGCTTCAAAAGGCTTCGAGGCGCGGTGAAGGTGCGCTAACAGCTGGACTGGATCGGGAAGACGACTTCGGCTCCTCGCTCGGTTCGCCTTGGTGCGGAGAACCTGTTTCAACGAGGGTCAGCATATCGAAACATGCTGGTGAAGGCGAGCTAGCCTGACTATACCAATCAACACGTTGTTTAGTGAAGCATGCATATTTTGTGGGTTTCTATCTTGCCTTAGTTCATTTACAAGTAAGCAGCATATTGAATTTACTGAAATGAACGTGCCACCGTTCGGTGGATTTTACCTGACCGTCTGAATTACCTGCACAATACTTACCATGCCTTCCCTGAAACGAAGACACAAGTTAGTATGCAACAGGTTTAAATATACACAGGGATCACTGGCTTGATGCCACGAAGGGACGGGTTATAGTCTCAAGACACAAATGATATACACCGCAGGTGGCGAGCCCCGCTGCATAACACTTTGCCCCATAACATACGACTATACATACGTTCCGTCCGGATCGGATCGATCCCGGTGCCCCGGTAACCGTCCGCGGAACTCATAACATACCTTGTGCACAAGTCGTCCGTGATCGAGAATACTCATAGAATTTGTTCCATAGCATAGAGTTTTTGCATAGTCATCCTGACAGTTTATTTCATAACAAGCATACATTTCCATACTTAGCACGATTCATAGAACAGTTATAGACGAACTAGCATACAGGATGATAACTGTTCATAAGTTTGTTTGACAAGCATAATAACCAAGTTATTCTCTTTTATCTTGGTTTCTTTTATTATTATTTGGTATCGTTTGATCGGGGCGAAGGAGTGAAGCTGGAAGCAGGGCTAGCTAATCGGGTTGGTAGCCACTCACTTAGATTTTGGAAAGAAGAAGGAAAGAGGCGCTTCACGACTCCGTTCGCAAGCCGCCTACTGCTCGTTTACCTGCACACGAACAGCTCGATTAATACTTCTTCCTCTCTTTCCAATCTCGGAATAGAAGTGCAAGTCAATGAACGAAAACAATGAAAACCATCGAAACCGTTCAAGGAAAACAAGCAAATCCCAAAACCAACTCAAAGCACGAAAGCAACAAGCGACATCGAAAACCGAGGCATTAAAAGATAGCAGCGGAGAGGTCCCTCCTGACTCTGCCGCTAAGCCGATCCCGGGGGCGCAGTCCACTGAATATGGGAATCGATTCCGAAGAAACAAATCCATAACGAGGACGAGTTCTTAATTCAATCTATCCCGATCGAACGATACCGTCTTGTGTTTCTTAGCCGCGCTCTCCGCACCGGGAGAACGGGGTGCTACACCGGGGGGGGTCTGTCGAAGCTGGGGAGGGCCCGCGGGGGGCTGTCAGGCCTGCGGGGGGGGGCTGTCAATGGCGTGTGGGTGTCCCCTCTGTGGGTTGTCGCTGCTGTGTGGGCCCTGCAGGGGGGCTGGTACTGCGAGGGGGTGAGGTGCCGCGGCTGGTTGTGGTGGTTGTCGAGTTCGCGAGCAACGCGTTAATTTTTGCGGCGAGGTTGACGATGGAGGTGTGGGTCACGGCGGTACACTCGGCCTGGGCATCGAGACACTTGCGGATGCCGTCGACGGTGGCCTCGAGTCGAAGGAGGTGTTTGTCGTTGGATGGTGGTGTAGGCGCCATGAGGTCGGGAGGATCGAACTGCTACGATACCAACTTATTACGCGCTTCTTCTTGCTTAGCGAAGGCACGCGTAACTGGACGATGGGACGAAGACGATGAAGAAGCCGTCTGGTCATGTGACCGGCCGACCTTGGTGTTGCGCCTTGTCGCAGACGCGGGCGCTTCTTAGATCGGGAGAAGTACCGCCTATGTTTTTGATTAAACTTTTCTTTGATAATCTTCTCAGAGAATTTTTACCTCTATATATAGATAGAGGATGGCTACAATTGCTAACCATAATTTGTTGGAAAAGAAACTAAATCATACTAATTATTGCTAATAATATTACTAGTAATTTTTTTCCTTGAAAGAAAATATATTATTAGCAATATTGCTAATAATATATTCCTTGAAAGAAAACTAATTATTGCTAATAATATTACTAATAATATTGTCAAGTAATATTTTTCCTTTCAAGGAAAGACATTATTAACAATATTGCTAATAATATCTTCCTTGAAAGGAAACTAACTATTGCTAATATTACTAATAATATTGCCAAATAATGCCACCGGCTAGGTATGGACAACCATAACCGGGTCTTGTGTGTCTTTCCCTTTGGTCGGTCCATGTGAGTAGCGGGTATAGGTTCGTCCGAACCGACCCGTAACTCTCTCTCTCTCAATATATGTAATTATGTATGTGTGTGTGCGTTTCCACAAAGTCCTGAAGACTTGAGTGATTATCCCATTTTTGTTTGACTTTTGTGTTAAAGAATGTATTATCATACATCATCAATGAAATAAACTCTTTATCCCAATTTTATGTTTTAGAAAATTATCATGAATGAATACGTGGTCTTATTTTGACAGTCTGTATATCATTTATTGAAGAATGTGAATCTCTCTCTCTCTCTCTCTATATATATATATATATATATATATATATATATGGGAAATTACTCCTGGTGCTCCCACATTTTTTGGGGATTTCTTGTGAATGTAGAGCATTTTTTATGACTTATATATAATATAAGTGATTATCCCATTTTTGACTAATGTGCTAAAGTATGTATTATCATACAATATAACAATATATATATATATATATATATATATATATATATATATATATATATATATATATAAAAGGGAATCAAAAGAATATATATAAGGGAATTGATTATTGAGCTCCGACAAATTTTTGTTGTTTTATGAAGAGCATTTTGGGAGGCCTTCCTTGCACAATGTTGTGCCACCTCATCAATTATGCCATGTCATTTTTTATATTACACGTCAACAAAATTATTCAAATATAATATTTTATATTTTTTGCAAAACGTTAATCTTATCCAATTCTTTGTAGCATATCTTTCGCCCAATTTTATTCTTATCCAAATTTAAAATTTTGATTTTAAAGTAGGGCTAATTAGCGTTTAGATTTTGGATTTTATACAAGCTTAGAATTTACACTCTGACATATCCAATTGGAAAGTTCGGATCCTGAATTTTTATTTTTGGTTTCCCTTTTTCCATTATACCCTCATTTTCAACATGTGTTGGTTGTTGCCCTTGTACTCATGTTAAGGGTATAATGGAAAAAAGGAAACCAAAAATAAAAATTCAGGGTCCAAACTTTCCATTTGGACATGTCAACGCTTAAACTAAGATGCGGTCTAAATGCTAATTAGCCCTTTAAAGTATTAAGCTTATCCAAATCTAAAATTCAAAAATTATACTTATTCATATATACGTATATAGAACTGTTCTATTGCTAACTTCAAATTTATCCAAAATTATAAAATAGAATGTCAAAATTTTAAATTAATTCTAAATTCCAAGAAGAATAAACTCTAGTATACTAATCTAAGTTGTATGCCATTAATATAGAAAATATTAGTAAATATTTCATGAAAATAAATGTTAAATAGCTATATTATGGACCTGTAATGCACGGGTATTTTTGCTACATAAAATAAAATAATTGCACTTATATATAAATACCCTCAATTATATGAGTTTTGCTCTTTGATATCCCGTACTTTTTTTTTGGCAAGATGCTAAACTTTGTATTTTCACTTTAATACCATGAAGTATCCATTTTTGCAGTTAGAGGTAACTGTAACCGGAAGTACCTAAAGACTGTAATACCCTAACCCTAATCCCAATCATAATAAATTAATTATTCAAATACTAATTAAAGTCTAATATAATAAATTAATTTTTATTTAACTAATCTTAACCCTATTCCTACCCATTCTCCCACCCACCTGGCAACCACCACCTTGCCGCCTGCCACCGCCCTCTCTCCCGCTGCCGCTGCCGTTGACCCGCTCCAATCCGCCCAACCCCCTTCCTTGTTCCTCTCATCGCTCATCCCAATCCTTCTGCTACATACATGCTGAAGAAAGTTCAAAGAAATTGTTAGCTATCATGGTTTGTGTATGGAATTTTTTGTGAAGCTGTGAAAAGCCAACTTAAATGCCTTTCTAATGTCAATTAAAACTATTTTCTTATAAGTATTCACTTGGTACATTACGCTTTATACTAAACTTCTTTATATTATATATGTAATGTACAATGTATATTGCTATTGTAAATTTTACTTCCAAGGCCATCAGCAATACATTGAGTTCTGCTATCAGGATTTTGCGTCTGCCATCTTTTGTTGGGCTACAAAACCCACCTTAATGAACCTAAGTAATGTCTGATAACATTATTTCGTTATATATTTATTCACCCACAATATTATGCTATTATACATTATAAACCAAACCTCAAGGGATACATAGGCATGGAGTTCCGTTTGAGGTATATTTTTATCACTTGGTCTTGAACACTTTTTTCCTAAGACATTTTATAAATATGTATCTGATGCTCTGCTTAAACTATATAACTATAAAATTGAAGTCTCCCTTTTTTGATACTAAGCTGAACTCCCATCTTCTTCTGGATCTATTGCAGCACTTGTTTCAAGGCAGTTTGTAGATATGTCCCGAATAAGAATAGAAGGATTACTTGCAGCATTTCCCAAGTTGGTGGGGATCGGAAAGCAACATACCTATGTTGAGACTGAGAATGTTCGCTATGTGTATCAGCCAATAGAAGCACTCTACCTGCTACTTATAACAAACAAACAAAGCAACATTCTTGAAGATCTTGACACTCTGAGACTGCTATCCAAACTTGTATCCTTCTATCATAATGCGCGATGAATAATCAATTATATTTCACATAGATTCTGCTTTATATTTGCATTGTCTAAAAGTTTGTTTGCACTTTAGTTCACTATTTTTAATTATTACTTCCATATACATATGTATGTCTTCTGATTTTGGAAACTATAAGAACTCTTACAACACGTGTAACTATCAGTTAAAATTTCTCTATGTGCACATCTCACATTGCACCTACAATGGGATGTTAGAATATGTACCTTTGTAGGTTTCTCTTTTACTAATGAAGCAATAGTACAACATTCATAATCTAATTGCAAATGGAGTTCTATACGACTGAAGGGAAAATTAATGAATAATGATATTGCTGTTAGTGAAATATATGGTGATATATGATCTAAAAAGTGTGGTATGACTGTAATTCATGGCTGTAGTGTTTAGATTTTATTCGCTAGGCCTAGCAAATGCCACTACTGCTAAGTTTTGAATCTTTTGATGTTATATTTGTTGTTCCTTAATCCTAAATAGGTACCTGAGTATTCACCATCTTTAGATGAAGAGGGCATCTGTAGGACGGCTTTTGAGCTGATTTTTGCTTTTGATGAAGCTATTTCTCTTGGGCACAAAGAAAATGTGACGGTTTCACAAGTTAGACAATACTGCGAGATGGAGAGTCATGAGGAAAAATTGCATAAGCAGCTCAGGCAGGACAAGATAAATGAAACTAAAGATGTCATGAGGAAGAAAGCGGGTGAGATCGACAAAAGCAAGGTATTCTCTTTCATGCTTCCTTCTTAAATGAGTTTTCTAGTCTTCTTATTTTGACCAGGTAGAGTTTTTCTTATTGGGAATCCATTGTTGAGTATATATACTATATAACTTTCTATATGCAGAACTTTTAGTTATCTCAGCCTTTATTGGAAGTGTCCTCCCTATAAAACTTCTTGTTTTCTGAAAAGTCTCATTGGTTTCATTTATCCATTTTTAGTAGTTCAGCTCCCTTTTTCTTATGCTAGAAAAGTGGCAGTTTGTAATTTTGACTTTCCATACATCCTGTTATCTTTTAGCCCTTATTCTCGATCTTATTTTGAAGTGACATAATTCAAAATGAACAATGAGACTCTGAAACTGATTTAAAACTTGTTTTGCTTAGCTTGAACTTGATGGTTTATTGACAAGTAGTTCCATTGTCCATAGTTTAATTGACATATTTTTGCACCTCCAACATGTTCATTTTTGCTGCCAAGTTGACACCAAACTTAGTGTTCCTATTGTCTATTTGGGTGAAATTCACTTTCTGAAAATCTCGTAGTTGCATTAGTTCTGTTCACCTTTACCCTAATTTCCTTGTGGTGTTGGCTCTGTGAGATATATCACTTTGCACGCATGTTTGTTAGAGATCTTAGGTTTAGTCCCACATCATCTGGGTGATTTGCCTCCCTCCGATAGCTCTGTTACTAGTGCTGTTCATATTGCTTGCAACCTTGCTTTTCATGGGAGGACAAAACAAATGAAGGTTGATTGACCCTATGTTCTATAGCGTTTCCTTTGGACAGTGCCACTGCTGCATGTTACTTATAGATGCAGATTGCGGAGCTCTTCACGAAGGCTCATTCTTATCAGAAGCATTCCTACCTACTAGGTAAACTTTCAATGGTTGTTCCAGTGAGTTTGAGTGGGGGTGGGAGGTGGATTAGTTGATTGTTTGTTTTGTATTTGTCCTTTGTCAAACTCACATTGTTATACCATTGTGGGTTGGGGGGTGTTAGAGATACCTAGGTTTAGTCCCACATCGGCTGGGAGATTTGCCTCCCTCTGATACATTTATATATGTACCCATGGCCTCTGGGAGAGGCCCAATAGAGTAGTGATTCAACTGTTCACATCATAGATTGTGAAGATGTTTTTGTTCCGGGACAAATTTCACTATTTCTTGCCTTGTAACAAATATCTCACATGGCAATAACCAATTCTGGTGCTTGAAGTTGTTCCTAATTCTACAACCAAGTTGGCCTGCTACATCATTCGACTTGCTCCAATCTCGCCCAATTTGTTGAGGTCTTTTATTCTAAAATTTTCTTTGTATAACAACCATCTTGAACTTTCTTGTTATCTCTGAGTGAGTGGGATATCTCAGACAACTTGCAACTGTGGTAGTCTCACAGGTGTACACCACCAACACCCCCCCCCCCCAACTCTACCCCAAACCATCCATTCACAAATAGATGGAACACAGTACATGAAGCACTAGTGTGGGGAATCCATAAACATATTCAATCATGAAGTTAATGCCATGTAACTAACATGCATTCTGCCCCTTCTTCTGTCATACTTATTTTATCTGTAGTCCAATGGAACCTGTCATTAATTTCCCTTATTATTTTTCACATGTGACCAACTGTTGTTGTCTTTTGAGGAAGGATTTGGACTTACCACATAAGTTTCCATGATTAGCAATGCTTTATATCCACCACCCATATGAGCATGTTCCCTTGGTGAAAATTTGAAAAATGTTTCACAAAACATCTTGCAATTAGAGATAAATCTAAGATATGTGCCGTTGCAGATTGACAAGAACAGAAGTGATAAAGGAGGGCTTGGGTCTATGTCAGGTCCAAGAAGGATTGAAAGTAGCTTCAGTGATATGAGTATGTCAAGCACTGGCACTGATTTTGGAAGTGGTTCTGGATTTGGATTGAGCTCAGACGTTGAGTCCTTCTCTAGCAAGTCCAAAGGTTTGGTCCTTATAATTTCCCCATTCAGTTGCCTAAAATTATGTATGTCTAATGATTTCGTTGACTCTTTTGTATACGTTTATTTTTATCCTGCTTGAAAAGCTAGAATTTCTCTGTTTTTTTGTATTACCATAATTTATTAGCTACTATAAGTTATTTATCTAACTTCATTGTAACTTAGACATTTTCTTCTTTAGACCCTTATTGTCAAATGCATTCTCCTTATAGAAACCCATAATTTCATGCAAAATAGTTGGTCAAAGAAATATACATATCCTGGAAGAGAAGATCTGTTTAAATGGCATATAAAGGTCTTAGTTTCTGATATGAAGCCCAAGTTACTGGACTACTTATGGATGAGCAGGATTTTGTTCCAAATGCTACAACAAATGTATAAATTTATTACAAGGAATGTAAGGGAAACATAGATACTACTACTACTACTACTAGATGGTGACATGTTGCTGTTTGCAGACTTCTGGCAAATGTCCCTCGCTAAGGTACTTTCAAAGAAACATGACTTTCTCTGTCATATAGTTTAGGAAGCACAGACATTCCAAATTTAGTGCCTTTTCCATGGCATGTTCATATCGTTACATCTCATGACTTACATGTAAAAGCATACACAGACGATGGTAAAATTGTTATATTCAGTATCATATCAATGTCTCTGTTATTGCAACATAGGGATTTATATATTTCATTGTCATATCAATGTGTAGGTCAAACATAAATTCAGAAAAAAAGAATGAACTTATGGCTGATATGAAAGGGATCTGGAAATCAATTAAACTATATGAAAGTATGTGAACACAAAATTTACGGGCTGGAGATATCTTAAGAAAGTTATCTTGGATTGCTATATCTAATGCTCTCACTACTATAAGCCTTCCTCAACACTACATAAACCTTGTATGTTAGAGCATCATTAGTAAAGCTCATCCCAATTTCTAGATTCTAGATTCAGAATGTAGGAGCTCAATTTGTAGAATAGTAAGAACCATTTTAAGTTCCAATTTCTAGATTCTCAGGCCCAACCCACCCACATGAGCAATATGTTGGGCGTGAGAATTTCTAGATTCAGAATGTAGGAAATCATTTTGTAGAATAGTAAGTCCCAATTTGGAGCCCAATTCTAGATTTACATTATTTTTTTCCCACATTAATTTTTGACCACACAATCTTTGGGACCAAAGGTCATTTTATTATTCTCTACTATTCTCATACAAACCCAACCCATTCTACATTTACCTTTTTTTTTTAAATGTTGGGCCTCAAGATGAAATTTTGAGCACCATCTACTAATGATGCTCTTAAGAGAAGACTTTGATTTGCCTTTTGTAGATTTGTGTGGAGAACTTTAGATGTACATACAGGGCTAGTCTAGGAAGCACAATTTCTCCGTCTAGTAAGCCAAACCCATATCGGGTAGTGGTACTCTACTCCATGTACTCCTTGGTACTTACCTCAGTAGTACCGAAAATTTTATTTGTTTATGTTTAAAATTTTATTTTTGGGTACTTCGTGGGTACTTTGTGTCTACTTTCTAGTACAATTCCTTGAATATCTTTTAAAATATAGCTTCAATATTTTTGTTCCAGAAATCAAGCTTTCTTTCTTTTTAAACTTAACTACATAGTTTTAGAGTACACTTAATTTGATGACTACATGATTAGAGTAAACTTGATTTGATGACTATACAATGAACAAATGTATACTCGTAGTTTACTCTTATGATATATATATATATATATATATATATATATATATATATATATATATATATATATACCATCGATTTTTAGAAATTGTCTTATCGATGTACTGGGTACGTACCGTACTGGGTACTCGTACTGGTACCTATGCTTCGTAGGGGTTAGTGTGGTTACCATTTGAAAAGGCAAATTCTCCATTTCAAATGGCAATCGTCAAATGGTGCTCCCCCATGATTTTGGCATTTGCCATTTTGAACAATTTTTGTACGGTGAAAACAGCAAGCAGTGGGAACCAAATATATTTCTTTTGCCGTTTTAGCCTGGATGCCTACAGAAATGGCGAATGTCTCATTTCAAACGGGAACCAAACTAGGCCATAATCTTGTAGATACAATGTTTGGAATCATGATTACATGAATAATCTGCAAGGGGGATCATATCAGATACTTGGATAATTCAAAGTCACCTTTCAGTGGCACTACCTTTCAAATCCTAGATTTTAAAACGTTATTTACTGTATTTATCATGTATAAATGAGTTAGAGGAGAATTGGCACATACCAATTCTACTGGAAAGAATGGAGTTCTGAGGCAGTTATAAGTGTGAATACACTTTTATAATACCTGTCTTTAATGAAACAAATTTTCATTCCCTCACTTGTGAAACCACAGAGGCGATGCTAAATTAGAGGAACTAACACAATTAAAAAAAAACTGTATTGCATTGCATCTTTATTGTGTAAGTATCAAAGTTATTAAAGGCGCACTCTGTTACAATGGTGTAAAAGACCGAGGTGCAAGGCGTAGGCGCGAGCCTCGTGAAGGCAAGGATAACTTTGATAGTTAACCTCATGAAGGCGAGGGTAATTATGAAAAGATAATCACTAACACAATTTAAACACCAATGTAAAACATAAATAAATAACAAGAAACTGAAACTGATAGAAATAGCTTAAATATGACAGTTAAAAAAAACTGTATTGCATTGCATCTTACAGAACTAAATGAGGAAAAGAAGAAGAGGAGAGCTGCAGTCGAGAGATCGAATAATATTGAAAAGGAAACCACAGAGGCGATGCTAAATTAGAGGAACTAACACAATTTAAATACACCAATATACTATATTCTTATTATTTTACTTTAAAAGGAAAAGGAAAAGAAATGGTAAGGTAGAAGAGGGTTGCGAGAGCTACTTTGAAATTTTATGGGTTTTAGTTCTGTATTTTGAGTTATTTTACTAAACCTAACTTTAAATCCATCCACCTAGCCATTTAAAAAAATCCTTGATTAATCGTTATATTAGGCTAGTAATTCCCCTTGCTAAATAATCGGCCTGTGTGCATCAATTTCTACAAGGGCCTAGGTCGTTACCGAGTATCTGATTTTAATAATACGGACTAGGGTTCACTTGGATGGATAACTTTGGGATATATTTTGACATTATATGGTCTTTGGTTGTTAATGCGAACTTAAGACAGAGAACTTAAGAGAACAAACTTAAGACGACGAACTTAAGACGTTTGGAGCAATTACCTTGGGTAAATTGCAGTTGTCCCCTTCAAAGGGTCAATGTTGTGTACCCCCATAATTTGGTTTTGAACAAAGACAACCCCTCCTGCTTGGCCACTCCAACTATAGGACTTTGAACATTTTTATTTCTTCAAAAGCATATTAGTGGGGTCTCTCACCTATAACCCCTATATTAGTGTGTGTGAGAGGTATGTGCAATTAACCCAAAACCTCTTGTGAAATTTCTGTTCGGCACTACATTTTTCTTATCATGTTTTCCCTTTGTTAGTATTAGTAGTTTTCATTAGTATTATTAGTTGCAAGTAATCAGTGTTGTTAAGGATTTTATTCACCTGTCATGAAGGTTTAATATTGTTCATGCTTAATACTACCCTATAAAGCAAGGTTTGTAGTATCGGTATTAGTTTCAGACTTCTTGTGAGTATTGGTATCATCTGTTTCGGATTGAAGTTTCGGAGGTCTTTATTTTGGAAAGCCAAAAATAACTAAAACAATTCAGAAAACTAGAAATATTTAGTATATTTAGACATGATTTTATGTATTATTTGATGTTTCTCCTTAGCTTTGAATGGAAATCAGAATAATATTCAATATCGATAAATTGTTTACAGTAACAATCATATTGTTTATTACTTGATTTTAGACAGAGACACCCACAATAGATACTTTTGAATGGAATACTATTAGCATATATGAATGTTATGAATTTATAAATATGCAACTTTCACAAGTGGTAATGTTAGTGTGTCGATAACGAATCTTGTCGGCACAGTCGTTATCAAGACATCGTAGCATGTTGATCTTCAACTGTCGATAAGGAATCTTGTCGGCACACTCCTTATCGAGACATTGTAACATGTTGATCTTTGACACGACAAAATCATTGTGTCAACACTTCTCGTCATACTTCTTTCGCTTTATTTTAAATTTCTTAACTTAATTGACCGGGAAAGATAGCTCCAGTGTCCATAACAACAGGTATCGGTTGGTATCGGTAACGGTCAGTTTCGAATCGGACATTCGGACTGGCCAAAACTGAAAGGATATGGGTATTTGAAGCTAGTGCAAACTATGCTATAAGTAATACATTTCTTTAAATTGATATAGTCAATCTGTTTCGATTCCCAACTCATCATATGCTATATTATTTACATTTTATTGTTATCTTGTATTATCCTGAAGATTTCATGTGAATCTCCAGGTCGTCCACCCTCATCTGCGACTGCTCCTCCTAAAGGCCTTGGCATGCAACTGGGAAAGACACAAAGGACGAGTCAATTGATGAATTCACTGAAAGCCGAGGGAGAAGTTATTCTTGAGGATGTGCAGCCTGCTGCTGTTCAGTACAAGTCCTCTCTTCCACCAACTGATCCCGTTACTCTAACTATTGAAGAGAGGCTAAATGTCATAATTAGGAGAGATGGGGGAGTTAGTAACTTTGATGTTCAAGGCCAACTTTCTGTCCAAATTCTTAACCAGGAGGATGGGCTAGTACAATTTCAGGTTCTCGTGATACTTTTTTTTTGTTTTATATGGCATCATTCTTTTGCTAGATTTTGGATGCACAATAGCTGGCAAGATACCAAAACAGACGATTCATTTCTCCTAAACTTTCATCTTTTCTACACTAAATTTCCTAAATGTACTCGGCATTGTAAGACAAGTTTTCATGTTCGTGTTAACCAGCTGCATGAGTTAGTTTTATCTCCTTCCTCACAAATGATAAGGTAAAATGTTTGTGGGATAGGTAATTTATGAATTATGAGCTCTGCTTTTATGAAACTCTTGATCTTCATATTTCTTAAAGCACCTACTTTATTTTGCGCATGCATGTAATGTGCATTTGAAGCCTTCTAAGTTGTGGTTTAATTTGTTCTGTTCTACGGCGTGCTATTATTTTCAAGACTGAATTCTTCATGCTTCTATTAAGTCAAGGCTAACTTCGTAAGAGTGCCTGCCCTTTTGCTGGAAGTGTATCATTTGCTGAAACATATTTTAGTTCTGTTTCCTTCAGTGCTTTTTATTTTCATGGTTGGACACATCTATATGTGTCTTTATCAGAAATCTGGGAATCAGGCTTCTCTTCTAAGCATTGTAAACACAGATGTTCACAATTATGGACGACCAATGTTGATTTGAACAGTCAAATAATATGAGCTTTTGAAGTAGTTAATGCAGTGATTATTATGGTGTTATTTTATTAGATCAAAGTTTCTGCATCTGTTAATTGTAATTTATAAGAACATGATAATTACCCTTATCTTATTTTTGTTTTTGTTTTGAATACAACTAGCCTTCCCTTATTATTCCATTTACATATTAAAAAAAATCCTTTTCATTCGGCAACAATTTCATTGGTGGTTCCTGTAATTTCTTAGTTCATCTTTTTCATGTGATTCTTTCTATGATATGTTAGATGAAGCCTATCTTCTATTTAAACCAGATCATTTTTTTTATAGTTGTAACTACTTTAAATGAATCCCTTCATTCTTACATATTGAGAACCAAGACGTACCCGGCCTCAGCTTCAAGACACATCCTAACATCAATAAAGAGTTATTTAACAACAATCATATAGTAGGCTTGAAGGATCCAAACAGGCCTTTTCCCTCTGGTCAAAATGATGTTGGTCTTATGAAGTGGAGAATTCAAGGCATGGATGAGTCCTCCTTGCCGTTGACTGGTGGGTTTGTACTGTAAATTAATCCCATTGCAGAACATTTAAATTGTTTACTGATCGTTTCAACCTTCTTTTGGTCTAATCCATCTCTAGTCAATTGCTGGCCTACTGTTTCTGGAAGTGAAACTTTTGTTAACATCGAATATGAAGCTTTTGAGATGTTTGACCTGCGTAATGTTCTGATATCTATACCTCTACCTGCAAGTCGGGAGCCACCGAGTGTAAGGCAGATAGATGGAGAATGGAGGTTAGCGTGCTCTTTTTCATTTCTTCTTTAGCTTGTACAAAGCCTGTCGTCTTTTCTTACTTATAAAAGAACCAAATTAAGGTAAAAAGGTGCACGGTAAAGAATATTGATCATTGATTAGGGGTCTCTCCATAAGTTGGGACTTGGAGAGAATGTTGTCAAGTATAATATAATCCAAGGCTCGTAGTATCGGTATCGGACCCGTTCTATGAGTATCGGGATTGGCGGTATCGGTGGTTTCGTATTGTAATATCGGATTTTTAGGTATCGGAAAACAAATAATTATTAAAATTTTAGGAAAAAATATTTTATATATTTAGGCATAATTTTAAGTATTTCTTGTGTTTTTTCTTAGTAATTTTGGAATAAAATGAAAAACTAGTCACCCTTGCCGAATGGTTTACCTGCGATAGATAAGTTTTCTTCTTTTATATGCATTTACAACCTTACTATGTCTTTACACCCTTGTTGGTTGGTCTTTTTTGTTCAATTTTCTTTGTCGAATTGACTGAAAAAGAGACCTTCGATGTCAGTATCGGATCGGGACATGCCAAACCGTATCGGTATTGGCCGAATCGGGACATGCCAAAACGTATCGGTATCGGGCGATACTGCAAACTATGATATAATAATCTACTAGGCAGTTTTCTGTAGTTTCCTTCACAGTATCAAGTGTAATGTTCTTAAGGACTAGTAACATTTCTTCTCTATCATCATCTTTTAACATCTCTATTGTCAGGATTTTACAATCAGCAATCTGGTCCGTAATGTTTAACTGATCACCTG
Source organism: Iris macrosiphon (assembly GCA_036927795.1). NCBI lineage: Eukaryota > Viridiplantae > Streptophyta > Magnoliopsida > Asparagales > Iridaceae > Iris > Iris macrosiphon. The sequence continues at coordinate 69,821 of JAYESA010000044.1, read as the reverse complement.
GTTAATTGGATTGTTCTTATACTTTTTTTAGTTACATCTTGAGATACTCGGTTCTTTCTCAAACTTTTACTTTGCGTCATCCAATGATAGCTTCTGTTCAGATTTCTTGAACCATTGTGATTTGATCAATTTGCAGAAATGAACATTAGAATGCTGGTGCAGCTCTAATGCTTCCTGTCGTCCTAATCTTGTCTTCTACCTAAAATTTTGCACCCTTCTCCAGGGCTTGTATTATGCCATTGGCTATCATATAGTGATATTTTGGATTATTAACTTTTTATCTTTTGAAATTATCCACCTGTATAGTTAGGATTTTCCTTTGCAATTTTTTGAGACCCTTTGTAGTCCAAAAGGACCAAAGATCTTCTATTGAGAAAATATGATTCAAATACTGTATATATTCACTCCCTCCCCTCCCCTCCCCTCTGTATAGTTAATGGCTTTGTTGTTCTTATGTCGTATTCTACTTCTAGTGCTTACTGCTCTACTTGTGATTTCTTAAGAAAATCTTTATTTGATATTGGAAGGACAGATAGAACTTGCTTCTTTGATCCAGACCTGTATTCTCATCCATTGTTTTACTTGTTATTAATGCTTCTTGCATCATCGCCTTCTTTTGCAGGTATGATGCTAGGAATTCCACATTGGAGTGGTCAATTCTTCTCATTGATAACACCAATCGCAGGTATACGATTGTGTTGTAATTGTGGGTTTATACTGATGACTGTAAGCAAATGTGTTTAGCAATGACTGGTTTGTTTGTATCATCTCAACAGTGGATCGATGGAGTTTGTCGTGCCTCCTGCAGATCCATCTGCATTCTTCCCCATTATGATCAAGTTTACTGCTGCAAACACGTTCAGTGATGTGAAGGTTGGACTCCTGGCCTAAAATCAGAGATTATGACCATTTATATATTATAATATTTACATGACATGGGATCTCTTTTGAACAATATTTTTCCATGTTAGAAGGCTAGAAGCTACATGTAGTGACCTCTTGACCGTTAATCTTCTGAGAAATATTGCTCTTTACTTTCGGATTTTAATCCTGACATCCTTTTGCTACTACCAGCTGCTCTTTGTTGCTCAGCTACTCCAGGCTACAACAACAACAAAGCCTTTGTCCCAAAATTTTGGGGTTGACTGTTTGAGTCCTCTTCTTCCATTCGACTCTGTTAAGGGCCATGTCCTCTATAACGCTACTCCAGTCTATGGATGGTTATTTAAGATAATTAGTTGGGTCGGACCTTTCGGTTTAGAATTCTCCGTAGCTGTCTTGATTTAAGTAGGTCTGCGAGGGCAAGTGCTTTTTTGCTCAGCTACTCCAGAGTCCAGACCATGGATTGCTATTTAAGATAATTAGTTTGTTGGGCCTTTCGGTTGAGATTTCTCAGTAAATTTCTTGATTTAAATAGGAGGGTCTGAAATGGCAGCTGGTGGTTAAATTGATTGTAATACTTAATCTGTGTACTAAATATCTGTTTTGTAAAAAAATTGCAGGTTGGCAGTGTTCTGCCTCTTAAAGGTGGTGCTCCTCCGAAATTTGCTCAAAGGATACAGCTGATTGCCGACACTTACGAAGTGGTTTGACTTCATATTAGACCCAATGGTTAACGAATCACATATTCCATCCGTGGTTGCCGTCTTGAGCTGAATAACCAGGGTTTTCTTTCGTCCAGCAATCAGAATGTGTCAGATTCGTTTCAGTACTTTACTTTTCTGTAAAGACTACAAAATTTACAAACAAGTTCTGAAGACCGTGAGCATCAATCTTCTTTAGCTGTGTTAGGTAGAAATCAATTGTGTAATATAGCTGTTTGTAATACTACCGGATACTTGGTTTTGTAATGTTGCTTTAAATGTTACAGAGGTATGATCATCTCGATACGAGAGGATACTGTTCTAGTTATTGCAATGGCTTATTGTCAGTTCGGAATATCATCTCCTCTCTATGTTTATACATGCCCAGCTTAAATATCTGTGTAATGCATGCATTTTCTTGCCACAAGCAGGATATCTTGTGATAAGCCATGCATGGCCCACCTTGTATAAGAGTTCTACTCAACAGCGCAACCAGTGACAGGCTTCCTGCTTGAAGAATCAATGCCAACATATAGCTTGTGTCAAGTGCTTGATGAATGGCACTGCAACATGTTCCTTTCACTGGATGTTTTATTAAACTCTGGGACTGAACATCTACAAGTCTTTTTTTGGTGACCTATTCTCTTGGAACTGAATCTTCGATTTCTTTCGTATTCCCTGCATGCCAATAATGGAAACTTGATCTCTCAAAATCTCTACTATAGTGTCGTTTATAGTTACCCATCCAATTTCGTAGGAATTAAAAGTTGACCTGTCTATAGTGCGTCGTTTATAGTCGTCTATAGTGTGTCGTTTATAGTTTACCCACAAACAGTTTACCCATCCAATCATGCAGGAATTCACATCGACCTATCTAACTTTGGAAATAAATTGTAACTTTGGGAATAATTTGTGTGCGAGGGAGAATGTTCTCTCTTTAACCACTGTTGTCAAAATCGGACCGGACCGGCGGTTGAACCAGGATCTGACCAAAAAGTTGGTCCTGTCTGACTGGAACAGGATCTAGACTCCAAATTCTTCAACTAGAATCAAAACCGCGGCTGTTAGAAGACATAATTTCTAAGTGCTGAGATCAAAATGACAGCCCCGAAGAAACCGATACAGATTTGGGGCCACAAGACCGACCATCTTATCCTCAAAATATAGACTTTGGAGCAATAATACTGCTGTGAATATTTGTTGTATCGTTGTGGTCTATATTTCCGGTCAAAACAAAAAACATATACGCAGCACAACAGAAGCAGTCAGCACACGGATCCTCAGTTTTTTTTGGTATGCATCTATGCATGATAACCTGAAGAAGAAGAAAAATGTGTATTACTGTGTGATGATATGTTTTCTTTCCAAATAGATTGATAGATAAGCATGTTACAGAGATGGGTCAAACACAACAATTTCCTTTGCAAGAGACTAATTATAGTGAACTTGTCCTCATTCTACCCATGCTTATGAAGTTTTTTTTTTTTTTTTTTTTTTCCGTAATAATTTGCTTCCTCTGAATCGAACCTATCAAAGATATATTATGTCTCTATCTGCTATCCACTAAAGCTACACAAACTTGGAAAGTAATTTGTGGTAATGACTACTCGACTTTCTCATTTGTATTTGAAATATTCTAAATATTACCTCCAATACCTCAAAAATTAGGGAAACTTGTTCCTCTCAATTTAATCATACCGTGCATGTTGGAAAAAAGAACCACTATTTCAGCATGGATAACATAAATATATAATCCTTAGCTCTCACTAATACTATTAGAGTTTTGGTGGCATAGACTTTCACATTCGAGTTGTATAAGTAGGCCGCTTCAGGGTTGTTGGGTTTCATGAATTTGTAGCCAAATCTATCGAATTCTATGTTTGATTGGATTCTAAATTTAGATTTGAAAAGTGGGTAATAATAATTTTCCGAATCTAAAATCAGGATCTAGAACCTATCACATATCTTCCTCTCACATCCGAATTTCGGAGGAAGAAAGTTGGATTTGGATTTTTGAGTTACATATGTATGTAACTAAAGTTGAGATTTTGAGTTTTTACATTATAGGGGGATAATTTACTGTCATAGTTTCTCAACACGCAAGTTCATGACTAGCCACCATTTTTGTCTGTTCTTAATGGCTTGTTAGGCCATCTCCAACCCATTCTCAAATATTTTCACAATTTGAGGACTAAAAAAAAAAAAATTCTATATTATGCTATCCTCAAAATTTTACATCTCCAATCCATCAATCCTCAAATAATAAACAACCATTATTTATTTCTACATAAATTTATTTTTTCACAATTATTTAATATAATCATATACATTAATGTTTTTAAGTCAATGTATTTTAATTTTAGAAAGTTTGATGTTATTCTATTAATTTCTGCCAAATTATTTAAATATTATTTTATTAATCAAATGAATCTAATAAAAATACACTAATAACAAATATATTCAATATTAGACTATATTAGAAGATCTCAACAAGAACATTTTAATAGTATAATTATTATATTATTTATAATTATAAATTAGTCAATATGGTAAGTTAATTAAACAAATTAGTCATGAATAGTGGATCCTTAAATTTGAGGATTTTTTCTCTCTTCTCTCAAATTTGAGGATCCAACATCCTTTCCTCAAATTTTTTGAGGGAATTTCCTCAATTTGAGACTTGATTGGAGAAGGATTTTGAGAAAATTCTCTCAATTAGATTTTTGAGGAAATGAGTTGGGGATGGCCTTAGAACATAATATATTCCATTGTTATTGGAATAGTCTCCTTTGATTGGACTATTATTAACTGTTAGTTCCGGGTTATAAAAATTGCACAAAATTATGTGAAAAAATAAAAATTACAATAACTTGATGCTTTCAACAAACTTGTAAAGAAAACAAGATTACAAACCGACTTGAATTCAGCAACCAACAGTGCAACCAAAGTTGCTACAACACGAAATGACAAAAATGGAAATACTTTCTGAGGTGATAAAGATCATCGTTACTCGAAACAAGATTCGATACTTTTCGTTGATCTGGTTCCAGGAACCATTAAATTTGAAGAGATTAACTTCTGGAACGCTCATTCGTCACCCTTTCACGGACAATTATTGCTTCAGAATGGACTACGGCTAACTCTCATCTCGTAGCAAAATAATCTCCAATTCTTTTTTTTTTTCAAAAGAGAAAGACTTGAGATTATATAGGGAAGTGTTGGGAACGAAAGTGCGAAAACCGTTCCCAAAACCAGAGAGAACCGAGCAAAACGCACAAACCAAAAACGCCAAACACAAATTGCAGACACAGAGATTTTTGACGTGGAAAGTCCCTGCGGAAAAAATCACGGGACGATCGGAGTCCAACCCTGAAAAGCCTCCACTAATGGAATAAGAAATACACCGACTCCTTACAAACTTTTCACCGATCCAAACGGATCACCACAACTCTTTTGGAACAGAAAATAGATTATAACCACGAAGAAAAAAGACAACGAAAAATACCCGAAACTGATCTCCTTCTTCGAAACGACCTCCAATCCTTCTTTCTCCTCTCCAATGTTGCAATGACACTCTTGTCTCATTTTCTCTCCTTGTTGCTATTTTTTTTAGAGAGAGGTATATTTTAGGGCCAGGAGACACCTATATATAGCCTCAAACTCACAACTAGCATTCCTATTATAAATAGGAATATCTAATCAAATCCAAATTCATTGACATATTCCTATTATATGTAGGAATATCCAATCCAAATCCATTGAGATATTCCTATTATATTTAGGAATATCCAATCCAAATAAATTGAGGTATTCCTATTATATATAGAAATACTCAATCCTACTCCAAAATATTTTTCATATAGGTTGGGAACTCCACCCACTCCAACAGGAAGCAACCCCCTTAACTCCCCATTAAGTAAACGATTACAACAATAACCCTCACTAAGTGGGCAGTTACGTCCACGAAGCAGTTGTGTCCATGAAGCACACAAACATTCATTCCGCGAGAGCAGTAGTCCCCTAGGAAGCACTGACGTAACCAGAATTTAGGTTCAGCGGGGTCAAAATCGACTAGTAAATTTTTAATCCAAAAAAAATTATAAAAATGTAACGAAAAAATTGCATAAATTAGCAACAAAATCTTAATTTCTATACCTAACCTTGGTTGTCTATTCTACTTTTTCTATTGTAGCTACTCATTTTTTTTCATTCAGTTCAAGATATCATTGGCATTAAATTGCACATTTCTAACCAATATAATCAGAACCATAAACTCCAGTGTCATTCCAGTCATGTCATACAAGACCTTTTTGATCAATTTTGACCATTTGATCGAGAAAATTCATTGTATCTTAAAACTCATACTTGAATCCTACAATTTTAATCATGAACCTTGTTATCTTATGACCCTATGATGATTAAATATTATTTTTTAAAGAAAAAATAAGATCAAAAATATTTTATTTTCCACCACTAATTTACTTTGACTTCATATATTTTATTAATCGAAGAATTTTTTACTAGTAAATAATTTCATTCCATCTAAGGACAAATTAAATTTTGTTATCGAAGAGCAAATCAGGACAAAATTAATTAGGACATAAATCTATTAGGGGATGAATTATTTAGAAATTATTTAAAAAAATTTGGACATAAACGAATTATATTTAGATGTGTTGTCTGATGAGAGAGAGAGAGAGAGAGAGAGAGAGAGGGAGGGAGAGAGAGAGAGAGAGAGAGAGGTACGACGCAATGGAAGAGAGAAATGACATTATATATATATATATATATATATATATATATATATATATATATATATATATATATATAATTGAGTGGGGTCACATGATCCCACTTGCCATATTCTAACTCTGCCTATGCCGGGCAACACAGTTCCGCGGGACCTGACTCCCTGTGGTGTAGTGCTCCGCTCCGCGTATGCACTATGTACAAGAGATATCGGTTTGCTGATTCAAAAATGATACCTTCCTTAAGAGCTCCTTGTTGAGCCAGATAACGACTGATTTAGGTGAGTGGGCAGAACTTCATTCTCTGATTCTTGCACCCCTTAATAATGAATCTGAGTTTTATAATGCATGTTGCTAAGAAGATTATTGTTTTCGTTGCATGAATAATAGAACTGCATGCTTAGCTAGAAATTGAATGCTTGCCAATAGAATAACCTTGTCATGCTAATAAGAAGAGTAAGGGATAGCTTGAAGATATTTCCTTATTGCTTGTGTATTGATAGAACTACTTCGTGCTTGAACTTGATCAGAAAGATAGCGGCTTGACCGAACAGAGATGGATAGATAGTCTGCTTGATCTGGATCGTCTGCATCATAGAGTTTATCTGATAGTGTTTCATGCATTCGCATCGGTCGGACAATGGCTATTAGTGCAGAGCTGAACTTTGGTCCCGGCTGCTATATTTTAGTGAAAAGCAACCATGAGTCACAGCTGCTAATAGTATCAGATAAAGGAGTCATTTGTTAGCTGGATTATCGCTACTAATCCTGAGTTTCTCGGGGAACGACATCATATAGATAGTTCATCTCATTTGCATTATAGAAGGATAGTTCCTATATGTTGCATTGTCCCTAGAGTCTTTGAGTATAGTTCACGAGACACGTGCGCACACCCTAATATTAGAAGAATCTGCTTGTCTTGTGTGCTTGATCGAATCGAACATGAACTCTATTTTTCAAAGAAATGTAATATGACTCTGCTCCTGTACTACATGAAATAAATCTAGGTAAAACTAGTAAGATCACTAATAATCCAATATTTTATAGCATGATTACTTAGTGTTGGTCTTAGAGTATGTTGCTTATGTTCGTTGATTTTATACTCACCAGTACTTTCTCCAAAGTGCTGACTCACCAACAGTTTGCTTGTTCGCAGGTATTGGATTATCCGCAGAGATAGCCGTTCCTCATCCTCAGGAGCCGAAAATCAGATAGAGATGTTTATTTTGAGATACTTTTGTATAGAGTGACATAATGTATGGAACGATGCCATTGTATTCAGAGAACCTCGTGTCTTGAGCTTTGCTTCGTATACTCAGATGGATTATCGTTTGTAATATTGTCCCTCAACTGCGTGCTCGATCGTTTCGATGATAGCCACAACCTTAACGATGTTGCCTTGTGCGAGCACAACTCCAGACTCGCACGATATCACGCCTCGATGGCAAATGATATACGCCCCGCGGGAGCGCCGGGACACGGTGATTCGTGCCCGGCGGGGGCGTTATCGGGACCTTCGGGATCATGGCGTGACATAATGGTATCAGAGCAACTCGATCCTCTGGCCTTACGCCCTTTTCGCTGCAGTTCTTAGATGACAATTTTTTGTCCATTGATATCGTTGCTGAGTTGAGCGTTCCATACTAAGTCCGTAGATATTCTCAAAGATGCCGGAAAAGTTTTCTTGATTGTTTCATTGATTGCTTGAGAGATTGTTATTGATTGCTAGAGTTTTCGATTGAGGATGGCGAGGGATGAGGACTATTGCTGCTATGGATATTGTAAGTTTCTCCTTGAGTTTCGAGGACAAAACTTCTTTTAGGTAGGTAAGCATGTAGTGTCCCGCTCTGCGTAGGCACTAAGTACAAGAGATATCGGTTTGCTGACTCAAAAAGAATACATTCCTTAAGAGCTCATTGTTGAACCAGAGAACGACTGATCTATGTGAGTGGGCATAACTTCATTCTCTGATTCTTGCACGTCTTAATAATAAATCTGAATTTTATAATGCATGTTACTAAGAAGATTATTATTTTCGTTGCATGAATAATAGAACTGCATGCTTAGCTAGAACTTGAATGCTTGTCAATAGAAGAACCTTGACATGCTAATAAGATGAGTAAGGGATAGCTTGAACATGTTTTCTTATCGCTTGTTTATTGATAGAACTACTTCGTGCTTGAACTTGATCAGAAAGATAGCAGCTTGACCGCACAGAGATGGATAAATAGTCTGCTTGATCTTGATAATCTGCATCATAGAGTTTATTTGATAGTGTTTTATGCATTCGTATCGGTCGAACAATGGCTATTAGTGCAGAGCTGAACCTTGGTCCTGACTGTTATATTTTAGTAAAGAGCAACTATGAGTCACAACTGCTAATAGTATCAGATAAATGAGTCATTGGTTAGCTGGATTACCGCTACTAATCCTGAGTTTCTCGGAGACCGACATCATATAGATAGTTCATCTCGTTTGCAATAGTTCCTAGATGGTGTATTGTCCCTAGAGTCTTTGAGTATAGTTCACGAGATACTTTGCGCACACCCTGATATTAGAAGAATATGCTTGTCTTGTGTGCTTGATTGAATCGAACATGAACTCTGTTTTCAAAGATGTTTTTAAAGAAATATAATATGACTCTGCTCCTGTACTGCATGAAATGAATCTAGGTAAAACTAGTAAGATCACTAATTATCCAATATTTTATAACATGATTACTTAGTGTTGGTCTTAGAGTATGTTGCTTCTGTTCGTTAATTTTATACTCACCAGTACTTTCTCCAAAGTGTTGACCCATCAACAATTTGCTTGTTCGAGGTACTGGATTGTCCGCACCAATAGCCGTTCCTCATCCTTAGGAGACGAAAATCAGATAGAGATGTTTGTTTTGAGATACTTTTGTATAGAGGAACATAATGTATAGAACGATGCCATTGTATTAAGAGAATCTCGTGCCTTGGGCTTTGATTCACTCAGATGGATTATTGTTTGTAACACTATCCTCTACTGTGTACTCGATCGATTCGATGATAGACACAACTTTAACGATGTTGCATTGTTCGAGCGCAACTCCAGGCTCGCACGATATCACGCCTCGATGACAAACGATATACGCCCCGCGAGAACACTGGGACGAGGTGATCCGCGCCCGACGGAGGCGTTATCGGGACCTTCGGGATCGGGGCGTGACATGTGGGACCCCAAGTTCCGCGAGAGCAGTCTCCCCACGGAAACCAAAGTCCCATGCGACCTCGTCCGCGCCCCTCTGCTCCTATTTAATTCGGTTTACGGTTCGGTTCGACCACCGAACAGCAAAATCGTGAACCGACCCGAGAACCGCTATTTCTTTAATGGAGAATCGAATTTCGAACCGGTTCAATAAAAAATGAACCGAAAACTAGTTTCGGCTTGGTTTAGATCGATTTTTGGTTCAAAACCGATTTTTGCTCACCCCTAGCCACGACAACTTGCAGAGGTTGAAAAGAAACGATATTTTCTATTACCGGCTTCCAAATGCTCAATATTTTTGTATTTGAAAACTTTTTCTTCCTCTTTTTGTATTTGAAAACTTTTTCTTCCTCATCATGAAAAAATTATATATGTACAGAATCTTTTGGCCTTTGGACTTAAAACATTATCCCCTTAACTTCTTATGGGTACATGGTTATTGTTGTCTTCATGAATCTATGTTTACACTTGTCGATGATGGTTTTTCGTGAAAACATAACCGGACTCAGAAATTTAAAAGAGGAGAATCAACCATAAATAAAAAAATTTAAAATTTTGTTAAATAAAATTAACCACATCAAGGAATTAGATATTTTGTCGTGTGATTGCATAATCTTGTTTAACATCATTAAATTAAGATTTGATACATAATAATCATAAATATTTTTTTATATCTACACAACCTCGTCTTAAGTATAGCAAAAATTTAGGAGTGATAAAAATAAAAATTATGAAAGAAAAAATAAAATCTAATGTAAATATGTATATAAAAATTTAAAATTTAAAATTTTCAAATGTCAAAACATAAAATTTATAAAAAAAAATTTAAAAGGAACATGAATATTTAACTCGAAAACAAAAATTCAGTCGTAACAACTATCTCCACTCGCCCCTATGTAGGTTCGCCCTTCGAGTGGAAAGTTAGAAAGAAAATATACATTCAAGGTATCTCACAACTACACATTATAGTAGTAGAGATACATTTTTCTACAATTATCTTGAATTGGAGGCATTTCTATAACTTTGATCGCCGTTTACTTGAGAGTTTTGGTACCCTAAAATCTAGAAAATATATAATTGCATCTTAGTAACCACCAATAACTTCATAGTGCTGTGGAACTCGAGTGATTTTTGTGGTTACTGAGAAAAGACATATGGATTGAATGACGGATAATCAGTGGATCGAATCACGAAAGCATATTAATTTTTCTATTTATAAATGGCAGAAACTAGAAACAGTGAACTCCAAAAATATGCAACATAATGTGTACAAAATTATAAACGTTACACAGACTTGCCATGATAGTTAACATCTTTCATACTTAGTAACAAATAATAATTATAACTGATACCACTTGTAGCAGAAATCTATCAATTAGGAAAATGAGGGGTCATACAATGACCCATAATCAATTAAATCGTTATAAACTCACTATCATAAAGTTTTGTTTTTATTTTTATTTTTATTTTTATATATACAAGTCATTTTCACTCAAGTTATTTCTTCCTCTTTTTCTTCGTCGATACGTGTGTGATGCAATTACTCCGTTGACTAGAAAAGTAAACGGCTAATTAGCCTTTAGTCCCTGGATTTTGTACCTGCTTATAATTTAAGTCCTGCAATGTTCCATAGAAAAATTTGGACCTAATTTTTTTTTTTTCCATTATATCTTGAATATGAGTACAAAAACAACAATCAATTACATGTTAAAAAATAAAATATAATAAATAAATAAATAAATAAATAAAAATTATAGTCTAAACTTTTTAATTGAACATGTTGATACCAGGGTCATAATTAGCCCAAAAGTAAATGTTATAAACTTCTCTAATGGCAATAACAAAGAGGTAATTGAGTAAAATAGTTGACAATTGGTACACAATCTTGCACATTAGTTTAATTAGGAATTAGCCCAAATAATTTTCTATGTAGTATCTCAATTTATTTTCAGATTATTGGAATTAAATTGTATGATTAAATTGTATATGTGGTGATTGGTCCATGTGACTTAGGCCAAAGTAGATATGTGGATGTATATATATGTAAAATCATGATGAATGAAAGACCTAGATTGTTATCTTCTATCACTTCTTCACATGGTATTGTAGAAGCATGAAAAAGGTGCATCCATGTGCTCCAAAATAAAATTCAACAGATATTGGACCGCATGGACACCATGCGACCCAGAAAAGGGACACCCAGGCGGTCCAAACGAGCGTCCGAACAACTGGCCGCAGGTCGACCTGACATGACGTCCTGACAACAAAGATGACGCCTGAAACAGAATCCTGACAAAAAAAAATTTCCTGATCGCCTCGAAGGACGAGAACACACTAAGAAGCAAAATTCCCAAGGATAGTGCAGAGCCACGTGGACAACGCGACAAAAAGATTCCATGCGGCTCTGGCCCATGCGTCCCAGACTCCATGTGGTCCATGCGTCTCTGGCCCATGCATCCCAGACTCCATACGTCCCATGCGTCTCTGGCCCCGTGTATTTCAGACTCCATGCGGTCCATGCGTCTCTAGCCCAGTACGTTCCAGATCCCGTGTATCTTTGGCCACATATGCCCCAGATTCCACATCGACCAAGTCTTGCTGTTACAACTGAGTGGTCATCTCCAACCAAATAGCGGTCACGTGTCCATTTGACCAAGTCGCGCCTACAACAGTTGAGAACCGTCCAGATACTCAACAAACAAAAAAATTCAACAAATGTTCACGTGGTAGCGGAGCCCGAATTTCCGTGCATAGCTATAGCACACTTCCGTTAAGAGGGAACACGTGTCAAACCCTGTCATCCATGCGGCCCAAAATCCAAGTGGCCACAAATATGACTACAAATAGTTGGGTACCAGACCCGAAGAGAAGAGGGCTGCGAATCAACACTCAAACAAGAGAGAAGAGCGGCTGCATCGGATCGTCCACGGATAAAGAGAGTTGCTACACTCCTAACCCTCCATTGTCATAAAAAAAAAATTGTACTTAGATTTTCTTATAAGACTCTTCTTTATACTTTTTTAGTTTGTTAATCAAATCCAGTTCTCCCAGTTCTTGTTTTGATTTAAATAGCAAACACGATGGTGACTCTGCTGGGGACGTCCTTCTCCACTGTTGAGAAGTCGGTGACATAATTCGATGCGGCCAAGCTCGGCTCGACGCAAAAGATGCTGGTGGTCCACTTCGACCAGCAAGCGTTCGAGGACATGCTCTCCAAAGAAAGTGCTAATCCTTCGCCAAGGATAGCCAAGCCCAAGAAGTCCCGAAGAACGTGGGTGGCCAAGGCCGCTGCACCCCACCCAGCTGCAGAACAGACGCTTCCAGTCTCTCACTCTTTTGCCAATGACATTCGTCGGACTAACACCCAGAACGTCCACGTCTATGGGACAGCCCAGGCTGACGCAAAAACTGTTCAACATCCAGACTCTGGCAGAGAAAAATACTACGATGCCAGCCGTTCTGGTGCTGAGGCAGCTTCTATGTATCCAAGGAGGAGGCCACATAAGACTGTCCACGTGGCATCAACTCACAGCCGCAGACAGCAGGCCGCATGCGACCCGGATAGCAGCAGAACCTCCATTTTTGACCGTATCTCATACGGTGCAGATCCTATGCGACCCACTGAGAATGGTAAAAACCCAAATCTAGACTCTTCATACTATGCGCCTGCAGTGGCTAAGCTGAAGAAGTCCATGGCAGTGCGAGCCCGTCAAGCTCAAGCAACTGCTCATACGACCGATCGCCAACAGACATCGCTAACTTTTGTGCGAGCCTCTGGCAAAAAGTTGTACAGGACTGACCCATGCGTCCAGTCCACAAGGACCAATGGACAGGGTCAGTTTCAAAAGTCTTCCACCGGTACCTCGGGGCAAGTTCGTGTACGAACCTTGGGCCAGGGAGCAAATATAGCATCCGCGCATCCGTGTGCCCGGTATACCCGAACTCACAAAGATGATGCAAAGGTAAAACACCCTTCGCATGATTTGCGTGACGTGATCACTCACAAGCACAAAGCAAGGGAAACAACTACGGTGCGCGACGTGCCCTCTCCAAGGCACAGCTGCGCCAACATTATTATCAAATGCTGCTGTAATAAAGCGGCAGTACCCACAGACAGGCAGTCGGCCTTCCAACGGCTGCACCGGAAAGCACCTACCCGGCAACAACCCGGAGATCAGGTACAAGTTTCAGAGGAGGAGGAGTTGCCCTTCACCTCATGCTACTAAGGGAATCTGGCCTGTTGCCGTTGGAAGAAAGAAGTCAAATATCGCCAGTCCGGTGCTCTCTACCACTGCATCGGGAAGGCGACTACCCAGAGCGCTGACGACGGCACCTGCGGCAGGCGTCTTCCAAGGCACCCGCTCAAGGTAAAAGCTGTCAACCCTTGGGGGTAGCTCTTCCTCAGAACTCCTGGGGGTGGTCCAAGCTGGGGGTAGTGTCCCCCTGGACGTACGCTACAACCCGACATTCCGAGGAGACAACGATTCCCAAGGAACGGACTCCGAGATCCCGGAGGGTAGCTACTCCCACTAATACGACACAATCTTCTACGTGGAGGATAGTATCCCATTCGAATTCGAGGAGAACACGATGACTCCCGCCCACTTTGAAGATTACTCACTACAAGGGTATGAGACAGGGAGCACGACATCTACTGCCCCCTCCGCTTCTCCCCGTGTAAGGATTATATACATGACCGGAGACGACCATGAAAGCCCCAGTGACCGGCAGTGCCTCGAGATGCTCAAAGCCATGATACATACAATGAGTGCATCAATGCAAGCTTTGACCCAGACGATGCTAGAAATCAAGCGAACATGGCCTCCCAGCCAGCAAGGGCATCTGGGTAAGTAAACCTGGACTCCGGGACCAACGGGGATTCAAATACGACCGCTCCACCCGCGGGCGATGATACTCTCCTACCTGGCTCGTCGCCGCCTTATGCAGGAGATGAAGCTAAAGAAGCAAAGAGGGAGGTCCGAGAACTTCGCACTCATCTATATTCCATGAGCAATCGGGACTCATTGCATGATCTCGGGGTACGACAACCATACCCGATATAATGTAGGGATGTACCATATCCGTCCAAGTATAAACCCTTCAACATAAACACGTTTGACGGAAAGTCTTCCCCTCGCCGCTTCATGAGCTACTTCGAGATTACAACGGGATACTTACCCCGCAGCGATGCCATCCTTACCAGGCTCTTCGTCGGATCATTGGCGGGTGTAGCTTTCGATTGGTTCTGCAATCTCGAAGATAACTGTATCTCATTATTCGATGACCTCAAGCATCTCTTCCTTAAGAGATTCTATGAGGCAAGAAATGATATGACGATGTCTTCTCTGATGGACGTCGCCCAGGGTGAGAAGGAACTGACTCGAAACTACATCGAGCGGTTCTGACAAGCCGTTCTAAGGTTGCCTCCTTGCCACCCCGAGGCCATACTAATTGAGATGTGCCGAAAAAACATGCTTCTGGCAGTCAGCCTCTGGATGGGCGAGAGCCAGTTTAAAGACTGAACAACGTTCATTGTCAATGCTGTCAACGCTGAGAAGAAGCTCAAAGACGCTCGACACTTGGGGATCCATATTCCTACTGCCGAGGAAAAGGGCAAGCGGCCCAGCATCACCACCACCACCAATAACAATAATAATGGCAGCATCAGCAGCCGCGATGCAAAGGAAAAAGAGGCTATGGTCGCTACCTTGACCAAGAAGCCTGAGCAAAAGCGGCAGAGCCTCCAAAACCAAAGGAGATTTACTCTTTCGAAGATGTTGACGTTAAACCCATCTTCGACATGCTGATGCAGGAAGACAAAATTTGGCTCCCCGACGTCAGACGTCAGCCTGAGGCAGCGGAGATTGCCAACCCAAAGTATTGTCACTTCCACCTCTACTTCCATTATCCTATACATGAGTGCTATACCCTGAAGCGGTATATCCAACGTCTGATAGATACCAAGGCTCTTTTCCTGGACTTCGACGACGTGATGGTCGCCGCCAACATGGTATCCCTCCAATTTGGCAACTTTCTACCGACGTAAGTCCAAGTCGGAGTGGTCCCTGTCCCTAAGGCGACTATAGAAGTTATGAACCTTCCCCCAGCTCGAGACTAGACGGCCGAAATAATACCTCTTACCACAACACGTGGGGAGGTCATGTGGGTCCATCCCGACCTCGTGCCTGACTTGACACAGCTGGCGGCATCCTCCACCGCCAAGCCCAAAGGCAAAAAATCTAAGTCCTGTTACACAGTTTCCTCCTCGGCTGAAGAGTTGGCAGCAGGTGCAACAAGGTCAGGCGCTATATACCAACCGATGGACGGCGATATGCCCCCGTTTGTCGCACCCACCACCACTGGTTCTAGGCCATCTCAGCCCCCACCGGTAGACAAGTCTAAACAGAAGGAGACGCGCTTCGATAAACCATTGCACAGGGATGCACCACAAGGGTTGGAAAGGCCCTATAACTTCGATATCTTAGCATAATTAACCAACACTCTGGCAAAATTGTCGCTATTTGAGCTCTTGAGGATCTCTAAAAACACTCGGGCTGCCCTGAGTGAGGCACTGCAAAATGTCGATATCTACCTAGCGTAAGTCAAGCCACCAACCGAAGATCCTGCTGCTTGTCCACATTGCAACAATGCCATGGATGCGATACGCAACATCACCTTCTCGCAATATGACATATTTCTCAAGAACAAAAGGCACGATCGGCCCCTGTACTACACAGGATATATTGACGATATCATGGTGGACCGAATGCATATCGACCCAGGATCGTTGATCAGCATCATCCCGAGAAGTTTGATTCAGACCCTGGGGATCCCGATACATCGTCTGGAGGCCACCAATACCGCCATCAGTAGCTTCAACAAGGAAAGGAGCTACCCTCTGGGTAAAATCCTTATAAAATGCCATATCGGCGACTTAAAAATAGAAGTCACCTGCTACGTCATAGACGTAGATACGTCCTACAATGTCTTGTTGGGAATTCCATGGATACATGAACACATGATCGTGCCATCCACCCTTCACCAGTGCCTAAAATACGTAGACGAACACGGTTTCGTCAAAACGGAGTTTGCTGACGTCGATCCGTTTAAGGGTATTGAGATTTACTTCTCTGACTCAATATCTATAAGAGAGCCCGCCAAGATGAAGGCGGCAATGAGGCCGACAATGAAGCTGAGGCCACAATAGTGCCCGAAAAGCCTATGAGAATCTGCCTCAAGGATCGCACTCCCGATGCGGCCGTACCCCTTATCGTCAAATCACGCAAAAAGGCACCTGAACCTCTGGTACCTTCAACATCGTCATAACCAATGGTCATTCGCCTTCGTAGGCCGAATCGACCACTAAAAGAAGATTTTGCTCTATCTATGCCTCCCGAACGTATGATTGTTCACCTTCACAGGTCGAGTTGACCACCAAAGGAGGACCCGACCACGACTGCAGCTTTCGAACATTTGGTGGTAAAATTACACAGAAAACTACCAAAGCCTTCGCTTGCGCTGGGGGTAGCCGAGGAGAAGGATGATCTGGAGGAGTATATATCCACCAGTGTCAACATCCTTTCCCCCGATGATATAATTTTACCAAAAAAGATACCTTATTTTATCAATAAAGGCCATCTTTGAATTACTCAAAGCTTATACATATAAGTACACTCTACTCCCTAGAGTACGGTCTGGGCCTTCATCTGCACACACAAGTGACCACAACCTACGCCGTATAACGGCTTTGCTCTAGTCAGGGTTCTTATTTCTC
Organism: Iris macrosiphon; assembly: GCA_036927795.1. NCBI lineage: Eukaryota > Viridiplantae > Streptophyta > Magnoliopsida > Asparagales > Iridaceae > Iris > Iris macrosiphon. The sequence continues at coordinate 52,485 of JAYESA010000044.1, read as the reverse complement.
AGTACCACCCAGGAAGAAGGGAGATAAGCCCATCATCTTCGGCAGAGTGGAATGCCCCCGGTCCTTCATCCCAAAAGAAGAAGAACCATAATTTGAGGTAGGCAGAATGCCACTCTACTGGTACAGCTCACAAGCCCTTCATCTTATCCAAAAGATGGGATACAACCTAAAGGTCTCTGAGGGATTGAACTACGACAAAGGCCGAATGTCGCCTTTATGAATTTTCTCCCCTGCGGGCAAGCCTGAGTATTACTATCATAAGACTAAGCATGGCTTAGGACATGTAACGCCTCCTACTACCCACCAGGGCTCATATAAATAAGATGTAGTGTGCTCACACTCCTCAGAATCTTTAGCCTGGGACTCCAATGTCAGCATCGGAGATGTGCTCAGACAAACTTTGTCCTCCAACATGGCGTCTTCCAACCTTGAGGAAGACAACGAGGAGCCATTCGAGCTCTTTGAAATGGAACCTTGGGCCCAACACCTTGGTTCATAATGGGAGATACAATTTGGGCAACGAGAACCTCCAACCGAGGACGAAGTCGTACAAGTCGATCTAGGTGATGAGACCTCCCCAAAGCCTATCTTCGTCAGCAAAAGTCTGTCCGACGAAGACCAAAAATTTCTATTACAACTCGTCAGAAAAAATACCGATGTCTTTGCCTGGACATACGAAGACATGCCAGGACTGGATCCCTAAATCGCGATTCACAAACTCAATATTCTGCCAGACGCCAAACCAGTCAAGCAATAACAATGATGATTTCGGCCAGACGTGATGGATTCCCTCGAAGCTGAAGTCAACAAGCTGATAGCTAGTGGCTTCATCCGCGAGGAACAACACCCCGACTGGGTAGCCAACGTCGTGCCTGCCGTTAAGAAGAATGAGAATATCTGAATCTGCATCGACTTCTGTGATCTAAATGCGGCATATCCCAAAGGCAAATTCTCTCTTCTAATCACCGATGTCATGATCGACAATACTTATGGCTTCGAGTGCATGTCCTTCATGGATGGCTTCTTAGGCTACAACCAAATCAAGATATTTCTCGACGATGAGAAACATACATCGTTTCGGACCCCGATAGGCGTATACTGCTATACGGTCATGCCTTTCGGTCTGAAGAACGCAGGTGCTACATATCAGTGAGCTATGTGCACCATTTTCTTTGAACATCTGTGCAAGACGGTGAAATGCTACGTCGATGACATCGCCGTCAAGAGTCGCTCCAAAGATGATCACCTCCAAGATATGAGGACTGTGTTCGACTTAATGCGTGCACACCGCCTCAAGATGAACCCTAAAAAGTCCTTCCTGGGAGTCTCCAACGGCAAATTCTTGGGTTTCGTCATCACTTCTCGGGGTATTCAGATAGACCCCGACAATACTAAGGCCATCATGGAGATGAATCTGCCAAGGAACCTCCGGGAACTCCCCGGCCTCTAAGGGAGGTTGGCTTATATCAGGAGGTTCATATCAAACCTCTCTGGACGTTGCCGGCCGTTCACATAGCTCATGAAAAAAGGTGTCTCCTTTGTTTGGAATGAAGAGTGCCAACGAGCATTCGACAACATCAAGGAATACCTATCAAACCCTCATGTGTTGGTGGCCCAGGTCAAGGAAAATCTATTCCTGCTCTATGTATGTGTAATGGATCACTCTCTCGGTACCCTGTTAGCCCAGAATAGTGATTCAGGCCACGAGCAGGCCATATACTACCTCAGCTGGATGATGATCAGTCCAAAGCATAGGTATACCATCATGAAGAATGAGTGCCTTACGCTGGTATTCGCCATCCAGAAAACTCGATACTACGTGACTGGACAGACCATTCATGTAATCTCGCAAGTCAACCCCCTCAGGGTCCTCATGACCAAACCTGGGACACTCAGTTCCCGCTTGGCTACCTGGGCAATAATATTATCTCCATATGATATGGTATTCGTCCCACAGAAGGCCGTCAAGGTACATGCATTGGCCGACTTTTTGGCAGCCCACCCGGGGTCAAAAACATCAAAGCTCTATTAAAAAATTCCAGACGAAGTGGCAGACGCCAACGTTAACTCACACGAAGTTGTTTGGCGAATGTTCTTTGATGGTGCTTCAAGAGCGGGGCCCAAAGGCAACATCATCGCTGGGGTTGGGATAGTGTTGATCTCCCCACACGGTCTCGTCGTCAATCACGCATATTCTCTCACGGAGCCATGCTCCAATAATGTGGCAGAGTACAACGCCCTAATCATCGGACTCCAGCTCGCCAAGCAAGTCGGAGTAGAGTGCTTGGAGGCCTATGACGATTCTCAGCTAATTGTCAATCAAGTCCGGGGAGTATATGAAGTCTGAAACGAAGACTTAATCCCCTACCACCAAGCTGCACTCAACATCATCGGGACCTTCAAGATGTTCTTTATTGAGCATGTCCCTCGGTTATAAAACATTGAGGCGGACGCTTTAGCCGACCTCACTGCTTCCTTGGCCGTCCCAGACAATACCCATCAGCTAATCACGGTGATCGGTTAAGAGTTGGTCTGTCTCAAAAGCAACCTATGCTTATGCCTCAGCTATCCAGCGGAGTTCACACCGATGCTCAAGATTGGAGGCTTCAATTCATCGACTACGTAGTCTATGGGATTCTTCCTAAAAACCCAAAGGAAGCTACTTCAATCAGACTCCCTCAGTTTCTATTACGACACGGAGACCATAATATTGTACCGTCGATCCTATGACGGCCTTCTTCTCCAATGCTTGTCTAACGTAGAGGCAAAACAAGCCCTCCGTGAAGCTCACAATGACGTCTGCGGGATGCATCAATCCGGTCCAAAGCTGCAGGACCGTCTTCGGAGAATGGGCTACTATTGGCTGACGATGGTAGCAGATGTTGTTGATTACGCGAGAAAGTGATAAGCATGCCAAATCCACGCAGACTTCATCAACCAGCCATATGAATTCCTACACCCAACAGTATCATCTTGGTCATTTGAGGCATGGGAAATGGATATCATCGGGCCAATCAGTCCGACTTCATCAAAAGAATATTAGTTCATCTTCGCGATCACCGATTACTTCTCCTAGTGGGCGGAAGGTATTCTGCTCGCTGAGGTCAAAACATCAAATGTGATTAACTTCTTCAAGCATCACATCATATATCGCTTCGGCTTGCCATATAGGATCATCCACGACAATGGTCCACAGTTTGTAAGGCACGCCTTCTATCAGTTTTGTGACAAAAATCGAATCCAAAATATAGCCTCCACGGCATACAACCCTGCAGAAAATGATCTGGCGGAAGCGTTCAACAAAACCATCATCAAGCTTCTCAAGAAATTCGTGTCTTCCAACAAACGCGACTGGAACGAGAAGCTGGGTGAATATCTCTGGGCCTACCGTACAATAGTCCGGACAGCTACTGGGAACACACCATTCTCCTTGGTGTACGTAAGTGAGGCAGTACTCCCGCTGGAGATCCAAATTCCTTCACTACTAGTAGCTCCCTCCAACCAACTAACCACGGATGACAACTACCGCCGACGGTTACAGGAGTTGGAAGTACTCGACGAGAAATGACTCTTATCTCAACAACGCATAGAGTTGTATCATGCGCATCTCTCTGGAGCCTTCAACAAATGGATAAAACAAAGAACGTTTCAAGTGGACGACCTCGTCTTAACAGTAAGAAGACCGATGGTTATGACTCACAAGACGGCCGATAAATTCTAACCTAAATGGGACGGCCCATTCATTATGGAAACCATGTTTTCCAATGGAGCATACCGGCTAGCAAAACCCAACGGCGACTTGCTCCTGATGCCTATCAACGACAAGTTCCTCAAAAAATACTACGTCTAAATTAGACTGATACTCCTCTACTACCAAATTACATCATATCTTCCTGGGCGCTGGTTCATGTCCACATTACCTCTAGATCGTCTCCCTAATACACTACTCCGACGGTGTCTGCCATGTCCATATTACCTCTGAGCAAACTTATTAGCCTTGACCATCGATCATCACGTCCATATTACCTCTGATATCGATTGTCTTCCAACTTATCACCCGTACCAAATTTGGAGTATGCCCGCGGTGTTAAGTCCACAAAAACTACCACATACATATTATCTATGGAAGGGCTTATCTCAAACCTATTACTTGCATTAACGTGGGCAAAAAGTTGTGGGTCCACAAAATCTATAACGTCCATATTACCTATAATAGGGTTTGTAACTACCTAGTAGTGGGTCCACAAAACATTGAGGCAGACGCTTTAGCCGGCATCACTGCTTCCTTGTCAGTTCCAGACAACACCCATCAGCTAATCACGATGATTGGTCAAGAGTTGGTCTGTCCCAAAAGCAACCTATGCTTATGCCTTAGCTATCCAGCGGAGGTCAACATCGATGCTCAAGATTGGAGGCTTCCATTCATCGACTACGCAGTCTATGGGATTCTTTCTGAAAATCCAAAGGAAGCTACTTCAATCAGAAGACGCTCCCTCCGTTTCTATTACGACACGGAGACCAAAATATTGTACCGTTGATCCTATGACGGCCTTCTGCTTCGATGTTAATGCAGAGGCAAAACAAGCCCTCCTCGAAGCTCACGATGGCGTCTGCGGGGCACATCAACCCGGTCCAAAGCTGCCGGACCATCTTCGAAGAATGGGCTACTATTGGACAACGATTGTAGCAGATGATGTTGATTACGCGAGAAAGTACCAAGCATGCCAAATCCACACAAACTCCATCAACCAGCCTGTCATGCCCCAGTCCCAAAAGTACATAGGACTAGGAACACGTAAGCATGCCAGCCGCATGGATATGGCAACTCCAATATATGGAAACCAAAATCCACACGTATGCTGTAATATGAATATCAATCCACAAGTGGTATAAAATGTATCACAAGTCACAGGGTATAATCTAAATCTCATCCGCGAAAATCAGATATAAATAATAACTAGCATCTATATAACTAGATGTCAACATAAATATCTAAGGATGATAGTTGGATGGAAACAAATCCACTACCAACTCGAATAAAAAAGTACAACACAACAAATATAATATAGGGATACCAGCTAACGACCATGGGCTCGAAGAAAAGACATCCTCACAACACAAGTAATCATCCAAATATGCGCTCCTGTAATTACTCAAGAACAGATACACCTGGCAGAGGACCAGGTCCTCAGAGGGACGCAACAAGATACAGAAAATACGAGCCAATTTGAATACAGTAAACATGCATATTATTTGAAAATAAATAAGTACGCTGTACAAGACCATCTATATGAATGCAAATGAGGACAACTTTTCGACGTATGGGCAAGGGTAGGCTACTCGATCTACCTCACAACTCACACACACGTCAATGGACATCAAAAATTGACATACCGCGGGGATAGCGACCAGCGAGACTCCAGAAATCGACATACCGCGGGGGTAGCGACCAGCGCGACACACGCCCGTAGTGCGAGCTATATACTACGGTTTACTAGAGTGGTTAAAAGCCCATACGCCTAATGATTGTCCTCTATGATACTAAGTGCCATGTGTGTGTCAACATATCTAATACATAGTAATGACTGAAAGAAAACTACACATGCAAGAATAAATAGAAATGAAATAAATATACAGAAATATACTAAGCATGCAAAATACTGTAAATAATTTGGCAATGTATCTTGCCTGGGGTCCTGCTGCTGGTATGAATCGGAGTCCAAGTCACAGTCCAAATAGCCTATGTATTACAAATTTATCACGTCAAAAGATAATTTATTTTAATTTATTTAATTCTGGAATAATTACTCTAAAATCCTATTTTAATCTTATTATTCTGATTTTTATGTTAATTCCTAAATTTTGTCCAAAGAAACTGAATTTTATCAACTCGAGACTCATGGCACGCAAATCGAGGCGATCTGTTGACCGAAAAGTCAACCGACACAAACTCAACTTTCATGCATGATTTCCTGTATATTTCAGCGTCAAAAATATGCTGGAATTTACGGCTCATCCGAATTCAAATTCGTTTGGGAATTATGGCACCTACAAATTTTGTATTGTGCACCGATGGTTAAATTCTAACCTAGAAGTTCTACAGAATTAAAAGTATATAAATACTTCAAATTAAATTCTGGAAAAAACATATGTCAATTATCTCGACATTAGCTTTCCGAAACTTTAAACGGTTCATGATTCTGATTCCTGGTTCTCCCGAAATCGCGAAAATATTGAAACACGTCTATTTTCGGACATGTTGTGCTCTACGAATTTTCTAGAATTTAATACTCAGAATTTCGTAAAATAAATTATATAATAAGAAAGCTAACCTCAATATATTTCTAACGCAAGAAACTAGGCCTCGTTTGGAGTCCGGAGCTATGCGCAATGGCTTGTGGAAGATGAAGGAACCCTAGATGGCAATTCTCCAAAATCTCTCTCTCTAAAATAATGGAATAATTAGGGTTATAATAATAATATATATATATATATATATATATATATATATATATATATATATATATATAGGGATGTACCTGCGGCTGAATGGATATTTATAGGCTGACACGTGTCAGAATCTGATTGGATGGTTTTTGTTATATTATTTGTTTTTGATTTGCCTTTATCAAAACATTATTTAAGTCATTTTACATCTAAATAACTCAAAATAAATATTAAAATAATCATAAAAATCTGAAAAAATTACAAAAAATATATTTTGAACCTAAAAACCTTAGAAAAATATTTGGGATAATTTTATATTCATAGATTTCCTACTATAATTAGGAGAAGCTCTAAACATTAGTTTTACCCATTTAACTAAAAATAAATACTAACATTATTCCAAAAATTCTGAAATAATTCCAGAAAATATATAATAATATTATAAACCATAAAAAATAACGTGGGTCCATTCTATATTCTTGGGCTTGCACAATAAATTCTACAATTCCTAAAAATTAGTTATTAGTCTAAATAACTCCCAATAAATACTAAAAGTATTCAGAAAATTCCCAGAAAATTCTAGAAAATATATTTGACTATTTAGAACCTAAAATAAAATTTTGGAATATTTTTTAATTAAGTTTGAACATAAAATAAAATTCCTAAAAAATTAGTGCTACTAGTTTTTAATTAACTAAAAATTATGGAAAAATCTCAATAATCTAAAATAGCCTAAAAATAATTCTAAATAAATATTTATATAAGTAAATATACTAAAAAAATTATTTTCTAATTAACTAAGAGAATACTCTAAATAAATTCAACATATATAATAAATATAATAATATAAAATATACACAAAATACCTATTTTGGGTAAGGGAGTTTACAATCTACCCAACTTAAAATAATTTCGTCCTCGAAATTAAAATAAAGCATAATTTGTTAAATCCTTCACATTCGTACATAAGGTACGTCAATCGCAATCTCTTCCAAAAATTTGAATAACAAAATCTATTCAAATCTATCGCGATCACTTTAAAATTAAGATAATCATTGTTCAAATCAAAATTCAACATATTGTAATCTCTTCTCACTTTTCCAAATCATCAATATCCAAATTTAAATTGAATCCATATAATATCTTCAAGATTTAAATAACCCATATCAAATTTTATCTCACGATCTCCAACTATCATAATCTCCTCTAGAAGTAATTCGAGTCCAATATTATTCCTATTTTCACTTATAAATTTTTTTGTATTCTTCAACTTTTTAAATTCCATTCACATCCTCAATATTTCAAATAGGTAGTCCAACCATCAAATTTTAATTCTTAATTTAAATTATCAAATTAAAAAATAATTTAAATGCAGTCCACCAATGTTCAAGTCTGAAATTATATATTTATCCTTCAAATTCAAATTGATGATTTTACCTTCAATACTCAAAAATTTAAATTATGTACTTAAGGTATAAATATTGGGTCCTCAATATCAAGATTTTTAAAATTTATTAATCCTCATCATCTTAGTCATTCTTCTAAAATTCTCAAAATTAAATGGCTTGAACCTCTCCCAATCTAATCTTATTCGATCACAATCTAAAAACAATTCCTCTCGAGTTGCCAATGCACTGCTACCCAACTTAGAATTTACCCATCTATCACAGAAGGCTATATACTTTAAGAAAAATATTCCTTAATTTATTTACTCATGTCATTCAATCCTCAAAACTTCAACGCCGATTATATCATATGTGATATGTCCTTAATTACGAAAGAATAATCCTCAAGTATGTGATCGGCCTATGGGGTATATCTAGTACTCTCTGTGTATCAAACTTATAACAAGCACGAGGTTTCGTCTTTCCGAAATAAGGGAAGACGGAGATCAATAATAAAGAGTTCAAGGGCGAGGTAATAGAATAGAAGTATCGGGATCAAGGCATTTAAAGAATTCAAATGGGAATTGTTAAAGTAGTTGTGGATTGAAATCCTATTTTGGTAATTCCTATTCACATGCTCGTATTAGTATAGTTATGTAGCCGATACGATACGCTCAGACATGACTAGGGCAAGTATATTCGTCTACCAATCACTACATATCTCAATCCACGTAAAGTAGTATTACGAAGGTTGAATCAAGCGCACTAAGGTTAGCTAGACCTTAATACACTAATTCTGAAATATATTAGTAGGCGTCCCCAATAATACATATCTCATGATCAAGCTCGATAAAAGAGTAAGCTTGCAAAAGTAGGCTATAATAGCAGCATAAGTCAAGGTAGTGCAGCAAATATAAGTCCGCTAGATGATGATGAAAGGAGGTACAAATTAATTCAAGTTCACAAAACAAAACAGCTAAGCAACAATAATAAAAGACTCTACAATCCCTACAGTTATCATACAACCTCCTTGTCTATGTCGCTAGTCGACCAAATGTGGGCAAGGACCTCTAACTTCTATTGTCTGAATAACCACTATCGTCTTATGCTAGTATACAATTAATGTTGTTCAATCACACTTCAATAATAGGTCAAAAGACTATGTGATACTAGGTTGTGAGGTATACTACCCAACTTAAAACAATAAACTAATACTGTGACAGTCTTAAGGGTACCGTAGAAGCTCCTGTTAAGGTCTTCGAGAAGGGGTCTTGGTACTTGTTAGGGTATCCTCTTATATTACATAGGTCATGGTCGTCTTAACTCTTAGTCATAGTGCAAGTGTCAATAGTAAGAATGGAACAGTTACTGGCCTCAAGGGAAAGGGAATATAACTCGTATTGAGGTGTGGTACAAGTTACGCAATCTAAAACTAAGGGATAAGCACCAGATCTCAATCTACAAGAATAACTTAACTATCAAGTTCTAACTACTAAGCACACAATTTCAAAATTTAAGATTACAACTATAATCCTAGCAAACTATGTGTCCTTAACAAAGAAATAAATTACTTGGCCTACTATCAGAAGTGTTAGGTGGCACGAGTTGAAAGATAAAAAAAAGAAGAACGTAATTTTGGTCGTCGCACAATTAGCGAACGTTAAGGTCGCAGAGGAACAATATGTGAAATAGAGGGGCTCTAGGTAGCATCATGGTTTTCCAAGGGGGAGTGGTATACTAGTTGAATGTTCGAGGTATAATCAAGGGAGAAGTGTTGATTGCATTCCTCTAGGCTTCCTAGGGTGCTGTCTACTAATAACAAGACAATGATATAAGTTTATAGTTCTCCAATACTATCTAACTATGAGGGTTAGGTTCAGTCCTAATATTCACTTTTGGTTTTCTATTGGTTCCTCCATACTAGGGTCAAACATTATGGTAAGCTTCTAACTAACTCTAGTAGTATCTATACTACTCTTAAGTCTTCATAATACATCAAGGGATAATGGTAAACCAATCTATAGATAAGGAATTCTAGGTTCACTAGATATTCTAAACTTAGTGGTGTGTCTATATCCTCGTTGTAATCTTAATAGGTATGCTACTCTAATTATCATCCTAATAACAGGGGTTCCTATATTCTCAGCAGAAGGCTATACTCAAGGAACTATTAGGGAAGCACATGAATCAAGCATGATACAATTGTTCAAATAGAACAGATAGGAGGAAGATGAATCATAGTCAATTGTGGATGAGATCCTATACTCTAGTCCTAGGTGCAGGCTTGCTCGGTACAGTAACGTAACCGAGACAATATGCTCTCGACTTGCATGGGCCACCACAAAAACATGTCACGCCCCAGTCCCAAAAGTACATAGGACTAGGAACACGTAAGTATGCCAGCCGCATGGATATGGCAACTCCAATATATGGAAACCAAAATCCACACGTATGCTGTAATATGAATATCAATCCACAAGTGGTATAAAATGTATCACAAGTCACAGGGTATAATCTAAATTTCATCCGCGAAAATCAGATATAAATAATAACCAGCATCTATATAACTAGATGTCAACATAAATATCTAAGGATGATAGTTGGATGGAAACAAATCCACTACCAACTCGAATGAAAAAGTACAACACAACAAATATAATATAGGGATACCAGCTAACGACCATGGGCTCGAAGAAAAGACATCCTCACAACACAAGTAATCATCCAAATCTGCGCTCCTGTAATTACTCAAGAACAGATACACCTGGCAGAGGACCAGGTCCTCAGAGGGACGCAACAAGATACAGAAAATACGAGCCAATTTGAATACAGTAAACATGCATATTATTTGAAAATAAATAAGTACGCTGTACAAGACCATCTATATGAATGCAAATGAGGACAAGTTTTCGACGTATGGGCAAGGGTAGGCTACTCGATCTACCTCACAACTCACACACACGTCAATGGACATCAGAAATCGATATACCGCGGGGATAGCGACCAGCGAGACTCCAGAAATCGACATACCGCAGGGGTAGCGACCAGCGCGACACACGCCCGTAGTGCGAGCTATATACTACAGTTTACCAGAGTGGTTAAAAGCCCATACGCCTAATGATTGTCCTCTATGATACTAAGTGCCATGTGTGTGTCAACATATCTAATACATAGTAATGACTGAAAGAAAACTACACATGCAAGAATAAACAGAAATGAAATAAATATACAGAAATATACTAAGCATGCAAAATACTGTAAACAATTTGGCAATGTATCTTGCCTGGGGTCCTGCTGCTGGTATGAATCAAAGTCCAAGTCACAGTCCAAATAGCCTATGTATTACAAATTTATCACGTCAAAAGATAATTTATTTTAATTTATTTAATTCTGGAATAATTACTCTAAAATCCTATTTTAATCTTATTATTCTGATTTTTATGTTAATTCCTAAATTTTGTCCAAAGAAACTGAATTTTATCAACTCGAGACTCATGGCACGCAAATCGAGGCGATCTGTTAACCGAAAAGTCAACCGACACAAACTCAACTTTCATGCATGATTTCTTGTAGATTTCAGCGTCAAAAATATGCTGGAATTTACGGCTCGTCCGAATTCAAATTTGTTTGGGAATTATGGCACCTACAAATTTTGTATTGTGCACCGATGGTTAAATTCTAACCTAGAAGTTCTACAGAATTAACAGTATATAAATACTTCGAATTAAATTCTGGGAAAAACATATGTCAATGATCTCGATATTAGCTTTCCGAAACTTTAAACGGTTCATGATTCTGATTCCTGGTTCTCCCGAAATCGCGAAAATATTAAAACACGTCTATTTTCGGACATGTTGTGCTCTACGAATTTTCCAGAATTTAATACTCATAATTTCGTAAAATAAATTATATAATAAGAAATCTAACCTCAATATCTTTCTAACGCAAGAAACTAGGCCTCGTTTGGAGTCCGGAGCTATGCGCAATGGCTTGTGGAAGATGAAGGAACCCTAAATGACAATTCTCCAAAATCTCTCTCTCTCTAAAATAATGGAATAATTAGGGTTATAATAATAATAATAATAATAATAATATATATATATATATATATATATATATATATATATATATATATATATATATATATATAGGGATGTACCTGCGGCTGAGTGGATATTTATAGGCTGACACGTGTCAGAATCTGATTGGATGGTTTTTGTTATATTATTTGTTTTTGATTTGCCTTTATCAAAACATTATTTAAGTCATTTTACATCTAAATAACTCAAAATAAATATTAAAAATAATCATAAAAATCTGAAAAAATTACAAAAAATATATTTTGAACCTAAAAACCTTAAAAAAATATTTGGGATAATTTTATATTCATAGATTTCCTACTATAATTAGGAGAAGCTCTAAACATTAGTTTTACCCATTTAACTAAAAATAAATACTAACATTATTCCAAAATTTTGAAATAATTCCAGAAAATATATAATAATATTATAAACCATAGAAAATAACGTGGGTCCATTCTATATTCCTGGGCTTGCACAATAAATTCTACAAGTCCTAAAAATTAGTTATTAGTCTAAATAACTCCCAATAAATACTAAAAGTATTCAGAAAATTCCCAGAAAATTCTAGAAAATATATTTGACTATTTAGAACCTAAAATAAAATTTTGGAATATTTTTTAATTAAGTTTGAACATAAAATAAAAGTCTTAGAAAATTAGTGTTACTAGTTTTTAATTAACTAAAAATTATAAAAAAATCTCAATAATCTAAAATAGCCTAAAAATAATTCTAAATAAATATTTATATAAGTAAATATACTAAAAAAAATTATTTTCTAATTAACTAAGAGAATACTCTAAATAAATTCAACATATATAATAAATATAATAATATAAAATATACACAAAATACCTATTTTGGGTGAGGGAGTTTACACAGCCATTTGAGTTCCTACACCCAACGGTAGCATCTTGGTCGTTTGAGGCATGGGGAATGGATATCATCAGGCCAATCAGTCCGCCTTCATTAAAAGTACATCGGTTCATCTTGGCGATCACCGACTACTTCTCCAAGTGGACGAAAGTTGTTCCCCTCGCTGAGGTCAAAACATCAAACGTGATTAACTTCGTCAAGCATCACGTCATATATCGCTTCGGCTTGCCGCGTAGGATCATCTACTACAATGGTCCGCAGTTTGTAAGTCACGTCTTCTATCAGTTTTGTGACAAGAACCGAATCCAAAATATAGCCTCCACGGCATACAACCCCACAACAAACGGTCTGGCGGAAGTGTTCAACAAAAACATCATTAAGATCCTCAAAAAATTTGTGTCTTCCAACAAACGCGACTAGAACGAGAAGCTGGGTAAATGTTCCTGGGCCTACTGTACAATAGTCCAGACAGCTATTAGGAACACGCCATTCTCCTTGGTGTACAGAAGTGTAAAACCCCTGACCAAAATATAGGATTATGGATTAAATTAGTATTAGTCGGGATTAATTATTAGGGTTATAATTCACTACTGTGATTTTTTTATTCAATTTTTGTACTTTACCGTTGTTTAAATATCTAGAGTACTACACTAGCTTTTGCTTTCAAACAAATTTCATACACTTTTCCTAGACGTGTCAGGCTTCCATTTTGACCTTTGTGTAACTCATAAATACCCTCTCTTGTGCTTCATTTTAGTCGCACAATATTTGTTACAAACTTCTATTCTTAAATCAAAATAAAACTAACTTTGCATCTTTGTCCGTTCCAATCAAAATTGGAGATACAATCTCGACCCGTTTTGTGCAACCCAATTTATGACAATATTCTATTCTGAGTCTTCTACCTCCTTGACACTTGTGTCCTATCCAATTTTAATCCTATGCACTTCCAATTAATTATAGAACACCATTGACACTAATTTTAATTAAATTGGTGTAATGATCCAACATAACCCAAAACTAGCCCAACACCAACCCAAACCCCCACTCAACCCTCAAGGTTCATACTAAATACCACATACCCTTTTAACCCACTATATCACACCAAATATGGTATTTTTCCTCATCCAATCCCAAACTTCATTATTTGTGCAATTTCTTAATTGTTAGGGACTTATGTACAAATAGGCAACTAGGTGTCACCATCCTATTGGTGTAAACAAATAAAGAAAAACCCCCAACCTCACATGTTTGGTCACTCTCCCCCATGTTATGTACAACTCCCTCATGATTGATCATGACCCTTGATTTAATTCTCTACTTCATCACCACCACACATCCCACTATATTAACACATTCTCACACCACTCCCAATGTGGTCGGCCCTAATCCCAAGACAAACTAGGAATCCCCCCTCTCTCTCTCTCCTCCCTCTATTTTTTCCACAGCCGACCTCCCCTTTTCTTCTTCTTCTTCTTCTTCTTCTTCTTCTTCACTTCTTCTTCTTCTTCTTCTTCACTCCTTCTCATAGCTCCGGCCGCCCGCCGAGCTCCGATCATCATCACCAACACCTCCCTCTCCACCACGACCACCACCTCCACCATCTCCACCAACCGCCACCATCAACCACCTCTGTCATTGTCATCATCACCGCCACCATCAGCCACGACTGCCATTGTCATCATCACCACCACTTCCATCAACCTCATCACCACCACCACAGTCCCGAGCTCCCCATACGACCATCGCTGCCATTCCCTCCGACGACCACTGCTACCGTCATCACTACCAACCGCCACCGTCAACCACCACCGTCCCTGTCATCATCACCGCCACCATCAACCACAACTGCCACTGTCATCGTCACCACCACTTCCATCAACCTCATCACCACCACTATAGTCCCCACTCCCACCCGACCGATACGACTTCTGAACCGACTGCCACTGATGTTCTTCTTCTTCTTTTTCTTCTTCTTCATTTTAGTAGACCCGAGCCTCAACCAACCCCCCTTCATGGCGCGATTACTCCTCCGCCTCTCAACTATTTTTGAATTATCTTTGCAGGTGTGTTTACTACATGACCCTCTTGTTATGTGTTCAATTAGAATAATTTTATTTAATTTATATTGTTAGTAAATTAAGATCCAAAATCAAAGAAAAACAGGTTTCGAAACATTAAAATTCTAGGATACAGAGTTGGTCTCGTCAAACCGGGCAACCTTGTCGCATACCGAATGCACCGAAAGGCGCGTACGGTATTTTCTAATGTTTAAGCTTTCGTGGAACTTGATTTGGATGTGCGTGCACACCGAAATTAATGCGTATCCGTCAAAAAAATATCGTATCGGCCTTTTCTGACACTCGTCCAAATTTTGTGTGTGTCTGTCGTTTCGTAACAAACCTTGCGCCATCGGATTCGCAGCATTACGCTGGTCCTGTGACCGAAATTTGGTTTTATTATGACAACGTTGACGAAACATCGTTTTATGGGCCCCACAGTTCCACATTATGGGTGATTTCGTGATCGACTCATCGGAATCCAGTTATGGATATCCCGTTGGGTTTGTATCATCGTTCTGGACTCGTAGACACAAAGTTTGACGAATTTGGAGAACTTTATCTCTGGCATATTTTTTGGTGCAAGACGGGGCCACTTGTGGACCCTATGTTGACCAGAAACTGTATTTTATCCTGTGTCCAAATTGCACGTATGTATATGCTTTTCTGAGTATCTCACTCATTTTGGGACAGTTGGTGATATTTGTGACAGCATCCGGGGATATCAGCTCAAGTTTCCATTGTTGCGCTGCTACTTCTATGGCGAGTTCGTGTTCGAATCTTCGCCTGGCTTCCAGACAATTATACCTTACCTTGTTGTACTGTTTAAATTCAATTTAATATTATATATTGTGCTCTCTATATTATATAACTGTGCGCGTCCGAGAATAACTCAGGTGCAGTCGACGAAGGCGTCGACGTTAGGACTTATGTTTGACCTAGCGTCTAGTAGACGTACCCTAAGTGATAGAGTTATCATTATAACTCTGAGGCCTTGACACATATTATTTCACGTCACGGAGTGAGTTCATGATATGATACGGGTTTACGCACTCGACTGGCCATCGGTGCGAGTAGCTCGTGTGATGGTACTTAGCATAGGTGTATTATTTTTAGGTTACTTGTATTATAGTTACGAGATGTCCACGTCGCACTTGAGACTTGTACATTGGCATTGGACGGGAAGGACGACTAGTAGGCGTATGAGACACCCACCTCCTTTATGCAGATACCTCATTCTTTGGAGTGTTGGACGTTACATGTGCAGATACCACGCTCTTTAGAACGTTGGACGTATTTACTTATGCAGATACCACGCTCTTCGGAGCGTTGGACGTTATTATATATGTAGATTGCCCCAAGATGGGGGACATATGTGGCATATACTAGCCAGTCACGACGATTGGTGAATTACATCAGCATATGTCTAGCCTACACTTCCCATACGTACTAAGTTGTCCTCGAATTGCATTCACTTAGGAGGATAGTTCACCCTGATTTACTTTACACAGTATTTACATTATGGCATGTACTTTTTGTATCTTGTTACGTCCCTCTGAGGACCTGGTTCCCTTCCAGGTTATTTGTGCAGTTTGCATGATGCTTGAACTAGTGGAGTGTGGACATCGTTGCAGGTATCCTTACATTTTTCAGCTATTGCAGTCATGTACTACTTTTCATTTTCTGCTTTTATACCCTAGTGTTTATAGGCCTATATTGTTCTTTTGGCCTATTCGAATGGATGTATTATTGCGCTGCAGACTGATGATGCGTATCGTTCCTTCTTGAGATTTATTTACCATGGATTGAGATTTAGTTTAGTTGTTGCATGTTAGAATTAGATTTTTAGCTTGATCACTTGACCGTGGACAGCGTAAGTGCACTTTATCGGGTCCATTAAATTGGAAAGCCCTACGGAGTCGTACCAGCTCGCCATTGCCACGTGTCTGGTCCCACGTGTTTTGGACTGGGGCGTGACATGGTTTAAAGTGGTGGCCCATGTAGGTCAGAGCATATCGTTTTGGTTACGTTACTGTACCGAACGAGCCTACAACTTAGGATTAATGTTGAATAAGATCTCAATCCATAACTGATTTTAAAACTCCTCTTGTATTCGATTGTCGCCCTTGGACTTCATTATTGTATTCGTTCATTTACCGTCGACATCGTTAGTATTGTTTCTCATCTTTCTTATTTCGGAGAGATGGATGCTCGCGCACGGTAATTTCCTCCAGGAGCAGATCCTAGTCAAGACGGAAGAAGGTATGACTGATGTGATATTTTATGAGAAGATGGTTACCCTTAGTATGATAGGTTGATAAGTTCTTTCTTGTTGCTAGAGTTAGTATAGACAGTTGGCATACGAATTAGATATAGAAGTAGAGACTTAAAACTAGACCCTACCCTTACTTAAGGTAGTAGTAATTTGTAAGTATTAGAAGCTAGAAAGATTGTTTGATTCTAAGGCTCTAAAATAATTTGGGGAAGACATAGCTAGATATTAGGGTTAGTTGTAGCCCCATGATAATGATATAAGGAATTAGTTGTAGTCTTATGGTAGTGATACAAGAAACGACATTATGAACTTGACAAGACAAAATTTTAGACTCACATCTAGAAGAATATTATCGGATACTAATAAAAATAGGATATGAAATAGCACTTTAGGTAGCAAACCATAGTGGTTAATCCCTAGTTGCCTTGTGACTTACAGTAGCAGACCTAGAAATTTTTTACCCTTTAGATAAAGATGATTATATGACTAGGCTAAAATATATACGTGGATTGCTAGATTGGTTGTTGATTGACTTGACAACTTAGGTACTAGAGTATAGCTTTTGGAATCAGATTAGATATACTTGATTTGTTTGGGTTGCCAGTGTCTATTGGGCTCATGGTTTTCATCTTTGATTACTCGATTAGTTGAGCTAATAGAGCAATTAGATTGAAGGATGAGAGTATCGACAGATGTTATAGCCTTGAGTTGGATATCGTGAACTACCTATAATGGATGGCCAGTTATAAACAAGATGGTACCCATGTAGTTGGATGAAGGGTATGCATGGAGTAAACTAGGAGAAACCTCAGGTTTGAGGTAAAAATGTAGAATGGCAACAAGATGAGATTCACGAGAAGTACCTGACCTTGAGCTTTTAAATTAAGAGAAGGATCTAGGAGAGACTAAAAATTTTATCACTCGATAGTTGCCTCGAAGATTAATAGTACGAAGTGAAAGGTACTGTGCCATGATTGACGGAGTTTAGAGTTGAACACGAGATCAACGTACTAGAAAGATATGAGGTTGTGTAGGAAATAAATGATAAGGGAAATATATTAGAATCACATAACCCAAGGACGAGAAATTTTGATACTTGAAGGATAACAATTACAGTATTTATCAATCATAATGCTTTTAAAATTTTGAGGATTTAGCGCAGGTAGAAATTGTTGATCAGCCTCGAAGTGCTACAAATTTCAAGAAACAAAATACAGATTTAGATCACACGCTGACTCATTGGTCAATCGGTAGAGGACTACCACTAGACTCTTAGATTATATATTGACACATGAGTAAGGGGTGTAAATGGAAGATAGAAGTCTGATAGGAATGATAGCTGAATATTGAAGTTTACACATAAACCGCTTAGGGATAGAGATTTAGATTTTTGACTAATATGACATGATCTTGGGAAACCTAATCCTTAGTAGTAGGTGGTGTTATGGGAACCTATTTCCAATTTATCCTAGCCGATAAATTTTAGGAATCATATTCTTGTTATTATATTTGTTATATTTTATTCTAGGATATTTAGGATGATTGAATAGATATTTATTACATAATTTTTATATATTCTTATTACTATGTATTGATTAGAGACTTATGTTGTATTTTATTACATACATTTCTCCTAAAAATTGTTTGAGTTGAGCTTCTAGACTAGGTATGACTGACTGACTAGATTAGACTTGTTGCTGCTAAGACTGGTTATAAGAGGTTAGGTTGCAGGATTCCATTGTGGATACTATTGGATGACGTTATACCTAGGAAAGAATGTTAAGATATTAACCGTCTTAGTTGCAGAATAAGGGATTTAGATACTACATAAGTGGCCTTGAGGATTTGTGTTTATAGAATTTTAGTAACTAACCCATGCACTCCTTTGAGAAAATAAATAACGTTATTTTCTTGATAGATATTAGAAGTCTCAAACTTAGATTGTGTCACAATATCCTTGAGTAACCTAGGCTTATATGTGGTAATTTTCTGGATGATGATTAGCATGATAACAATAAAAAGACAATTCATAATGGTGAGAAGATGTTTAGAGGACCAAATGCCTTGGATGATTAGACTGTACGTATATGGCAGTTTAAGGTAAAGAGAGTAGAGCGGGACTAAGTACCAAGTTGTGTTTATATATTTAAAGATACGTGGAGTTTGTTGTTGGGGAGATGAATTTTGAATTTCGAGGACGAAATTTTCTAAGGTGGATAGATTGTAAAACCCCTGACCAAAATATAGGATTATGGATTAAATTAGTATTATTCGGGATTAATTATTAGGGTTATAATTCACTACTGTAATTTTTTTTTTCAATTGTTGTACTTTACCGTTGTTTAAATATCTAGAGCACTACACTAGCTTTTGCTTCCAAACAAATTTCACACACTTTTCCTAGACGTGTCAGCCTTCCATTCTGATCTTTGTGTAACTCATAAATACCCTCTCTTGTGCTTCATTTTAGTTGCATAATATTTGTTATAAACGTCTATTCTTAAATCAAAATAAATCCAACTTTGCATCTTTGTCTGTTCCAATCGAAATTGGAGACACAACCTCGACCGGTTTTGTGCAACCCAATTTATGACAATATTCTATTCTGAGTCTTCTACATCCTTGACACTTGTGTCCTACCCAATTTTAATCCTATGCATTTTCAATTAATTATAGAACACCGTTGACACTAATTTTAATTAAATTGGTGTAATGATCCAACATAACAAAACTAGACCCAACACCGACCCAAACCCCCACTCACCCCTCAAGGTTCATACTAAATACCACACACCCTTTTAATCCACTACATCACACCAAACATGGTATTTTTCCTCATCCAATCCCAAACTTCATTGTTTGT
>JAYESA010000044.1:2500-27500 GCA_036927795.1 Iris macrosiphon | reverse complement strand
GATCATTAGTCCTTGCACAAGATTGAAAGTGCATATAACTGATAACAGCACAATGCAGAATCAGATCTTTCCAAAACAAACATTTAATAATGTCGTTTACAAATTTAAACTTCACAAAGTCTAGAAAGTCAGAACAACAACAATCAGATCAGTTCTAGTTTTTAATTCTAAGCCGAAAGATGTATTAAAAGGGACCCTTGCCTTCTTCCATCACCCTCCTCCCATCAAAACAAGAACAAGAGGTTCCAAATCCATCTGAACTTTGATGACAAAAGGTAGAAGAAGTGCTCAAGATCAAACTACTTCGATCTTGCCTCATCTTTCAGTGCTTCCTCTTGAGCCTCCTCATACACTTCTTCTTCCACTGAAAAAATTATGGAAACCAAATAATTAAGTATAATGTTTACGTAAATAAGCAAAGCATTGTAAATGAAAAATGTAGAGAAAATTGTTCATGTTCAAACTTAAGCATCAATCAACTTCAAGAATAACTGAATAATTTGTATTAATGGCATTCTATATCAGAAAGGTAAAGAAGAATTGGTTAAGGAAGAAAACTTGTTATTCGAATATACAAATAAACTGACTAAATAATATTAGAATATACAGATAAAGCAGAAATTTATACAAATGAACTGGCTAAACTTGTTTTTTCATACTGAACCACAAACTTAATAAAAGGATGCGACACCACAACTATTATGTCTGGCAATTAATTAAGAAAATCATGAAAGGTCCGAAGGGTCGTGGCATGTTGGTTATGATGGGCCATGAGCACAGACATGTACCAAATCCTTAAAAAAAAAAAAAAAAAAAAAAGTCCGGCCATGAACACAGACATGTGCAAAATCCTAAAAAAAACTCAAAAATTACATTTTTTTCGATTTCTCAAGAATTTTTTTCAAAAAAGCTTAAAACAAAACAAGAAAAACCCTATACTTATATTTTCATATATATTTATACACATGGATATGTATCTTAGGTTACCAATCCTTGATACTCATACTCAATATTGACACTTGATACATACCAAGTATCTATGTATCACATGATATTATATACCCATCAATATATATACCCAAGTATTCCTAATTGACACTTAACACTCATGACACTAAGATACTCATATCCCACATACTCATATCCACTAGATCAAGGTTCAAAGTATCGGTATCGGAATCGGTATCGGACCATTCCTATGAGTATCGGGATCGGCGGTATCGGTAGTATCGGCGGTTTCGGATCGGAGTATCGGATTTTTTGGTATCGGAAAGCAAACTATTAGTAAATTATTAACATTTTAGAGAATATATTTTATACATTTATGCAAACTGTATCGGTATCGGATTTTTTGGTATCGGTCAGTATCGGATATCGGTCGGTATCGGATCGGGATATGCCAAACTGTATCGGTATCGGCCGTATCGGATCGGTATCGGCCGATACTTTAAACTATGCACTAGATACACTAAGACACTACTAACTGAACACACTCACTACACTGGATTGGATCACTCTTAATTTCTGATATAAAACTACACTCTGTACCACTCAAACCAAATGCAACCAGACTGTGCACTGGAACTGTGTGCAGTGCTCCCACTGCTCACTCTCAAAATCCATGGCTGACCCACACACAAATTCAGTCATTAGAAACTATGTTCACTCCCTTGTCTGATACACAACAATGCACAGTAATGCAGCCCTGCACACACTTCTACCCGACCCCAACCTATCCAAATCCTGCACACGGTTTACAAGATACACACACACCCTGTCATGGCACAGCTGCTGCATCAATTTCTTAATTCCTACTACTAACATCTCCACACTAGTACTGCTGCTTGCAGTCTCAAAACTGCAGCAACTTGCTGTCATCAAGACAGCAGGAACCACACTGCTGTGCAGTTGCTATCTGCATATGCAATGCCCCAGGACAACACCACCCCCCCCCCCCCCCCCCCCCCCCCCCCCTTTCCTCCTCCCCTCTTACACAGTAGATATCACAATTAAAGGTTGCTTCACCAATCAGTCCTTCACACACTCTATGACACGGGATACTTGACACCAATCCTGCAGTACACTGATTACTGATGCATCTTGACACTCAAATGCAAACACAGTTTCTGCACACTGCAGAACACCCATAGGTCACACTCCCTTCTACACACTACATTGATTCACCACTCTAATACACACACTTGAACACCTACACACACCTGACACTCTCCTAACTGCATGGAAAGAAGATAACTTTGGTACATGGTGCACACTACCCACTCATATACTTGATCTCTTGCAGTTCATAATACCACTGATACACTACCTCACACATATACACATCTTGATACCTACATCTAACACAAGTGCACATGGTTGCAGCATCTAGCTGCCTGCCTGCCTGCCTGCTGCAGGTGCGACTGCTTGCTGCTGCTATTGGGTTCCTGGTTCTGGTTCCAGGTTTGCTACTTCCTGCAGGTGCCAGAACACACACACACACATCTATTTAACACTCTTTAACATTCCTACTCATAGCTCTAATACTCACTAACACTTAACATCTAACAACTCTACACATACAACTCTAACATAGATACCTACATCTAACACAAGTGCACATGTTCTAAAACTTATATTCTACAACACATGCACAAGTATTTCTAGGATACACTTGATGTATCACACCAACTCATGATACACACATATCCCTCATGATACCCTTATGTATCATGCACACACCTATGCACAATACCAATTGAACACACTCAATCCTCTAATACTCACATGCCACTCAAGCACTAATTGATACACACACAGACATGCATATATGCATATCAAAACCAATACCAATTGGTATCCTTGATACCAAACACATATATGATACTTACCAAAATACCCACGACCAAACTATGAATATATATGCATCTAATATGAACAATAACTTAATTAGATACCCAATACATTTGAATATATAGTAATACTATTTATATAGCATATTGACATTCAAATATAGATAGTATATCTAATATAGATAGTATATCTAATTAGACTCATAAACATCTAAATAGCAATTACATATGAATAACAAGATCTAACCATGCGCATCACGATGTATCATGACACAACACTAGGTATCCTATTTAGGACACAAGGACATCATTACACACTAATTTGGACACAAAAGTCCCTTTGGCGACACAACACAAGCACTTGGTGGATAGCAATATGTTAGTGTCACAAATCTCTACTATTATAATGCGGCTTCAAAACGGCTCAAAAGTGAGCCATCTAAGTCGTTAGTAAATACTCAAGCAATTAAATTTTTTTTTAAATAACTTACGGGAGATTAATAAAACCTTAAACTAACTTCTTTCTTATCCATCCAAATAGTAAATAAATACTAAACCAATTTACTTAACAAAAAAAATAACGGGAGAGATCTTAAACTAACTTCTTTCTTATCCATCCAACCGTAAATAAATACTAAACCAATTTACTTAACAAAAAAAACTAACGGGAGAGATAAATAAAACTTTAAACAAATTAATTTTTTTTTTAATTACTTACAGGAGATCAAAAATCTAGAACTGTAAGTTAATACTCAACCAATTTAATTTTTTTTTAAACTTACAGGAGATTAAAAATCTAGAACCGTAAGTAAATACTCAACCAATTTAATTTTTTTTTAAAAAACTTACGGGAGATAAATAAAAACCGAAACCAACTTCCCTCTTATCCGTCCAAGCCGCAAGTAAATACTCAAAAAAAATTTAAAAAAAAACTTATAATTACTTTAAAAAAAAACCAAGATAAATTATTATTTTACAAACAATACTTAGAATTAAATACGTGCAACGCATGTGCACGTTACTAGTATCAATTTAAACATCGAGTTCTAATGGAGGTTGATCCACTAGAACCTAATACAACCATTAAAAAGTTAAATCTAATTACTAGTGGGTTTCCTATTGGTGCTACCTATCACTTTTATCCAGTAGTTGAAGGGGGTTATAATGATTTGCACTTCAACGGATAAACTTCAATAGTTTCGTATCCTCCATAATGGTGGTTTGAACCATAGTTTGTAGTATCGTTCGACACCGATCTGATACGGCCGATACCGACATGATTTGGCATGTCCCGAATCGATATCGACCGATATCCAATATGAGTTAAACTTAACTTCGGGAATTCTTAACTCATATTGTTTGTAATTTGGGGGACTTTCCACCATTATTATAATTTGGGGTACCTAACTTTATATATGAAAGTTTTGAGGGTCATATATGGAAGGAATATATATATATATATATATATATATGGAAGAAAGAAATGCTATAAACATAAATTCCTCAAAATGGCCGAAACCCTTTCTCACTTGCCCACAAAAAATCCTACCCAATATTTGAAAGTCCAACCACCAAGATTCAAGAGGAGAACAGGAAGGTAGGAGGTCAAAGTTCTACTTTACCAAGTTTAAACTGATGTAAGTTATTGACATACATTATATTGTTTTATTGCTAACATTTCATATTGAATCATGATTGGATGATAAAAGCATATTTTGTCCTTTCTCTGTTGACAATGGCGATATTAACATATTACTGAGATTGATTATTCTTCCTTCTCATAACTATGATCTATGAATTAGGAATCTTTTCTTATTTTACTTTGCACCCTCTAAACTGTGAGTTAACTTGGAGAACCAGCAAATACTTGAAAATGGAAATTTTAAGTATTCATACCCTCTAAAAAGTACCAATTGTTGCACAACCAAATGGTTGAGGCCTTTAATATAGGGAGGGAAGGAAGGGAAGGTCATATGATCAAACCCCAACGTAAGAGTCAATGACTGACCATATCCTAGAAAACTCTAAAAAGTAATTTCTCGTCAATAAGGAGGCAAAATATGTCAAAAATACTGGTCAGTAGATTGTATTTCAATAATACATTTAAGTATTTAACTATGTTCCTAAGTAAAAAAAAAAAAAAAAATTCAATATAGGATAAATTATGAGTCTAGACTCTAGAGTTCTTCATTTTGGCCCCAACTAGTTCATTTTCTTGGCTTTGCCCTTGGACGCGGTGTATCCAGTGCGGATTTATCTATAGTACACGTATTTAGATTTGACCGACACACACACACACACACACAAGTCCAATACTAATACCATATAACTATTGTTTGAAATTAATATTGTAGCAATGACTTGTAAATGCAGGACCATATCTGAACATTTAATCTCAAAGTTATGAAACCCATTACAATAATAGGGAACTCATTGTGAAGGAAAAGGATGAAATATATAGGAGTGAACAATATGATGAAAGCAATCATCATCGTTCTACTCTATTAACCACTAGGTCTTGTGTGAAGCACGATTCAAAGTTGAAAAACCTGCACGAAACAATTAATCAAGTTTTATTGACTACCTATTGCTTAATCTCAACCATTTATTAATGGTATGAATGAGACACTGCCATAAAACCAAGATTTGGAGTACCGGTTTCGTACCCCTTCCTACGAATGAGTATTGGTTTCAGTAGTTTCGGGGGTTTTGGGGGTCTCAAATCGGCGAGTTTCGACGGTTTCGGTATGAACTGATACTACAAACCTTTTACAAAACCTCAAAGACCCACTTACCAAGTAGGTTGACCTACCTGTTTTAGTAATTTATTAAAGCTCATGCAACCAAAGGGTAGGCATCAAAATTTTCCTTAAACTAGGAAAAGGTTCAAATTAAGAGATAAGATGATAATCAAAGCAAATACGCAGCCATTTATCTCATGTCAAAATAAAGCAAAGAATAAAAAGTTCTTCAAGGTAATATTTAAGTCAAAGATACTCTGCTAGGAAGCACATGCAGTCCAAATATGGTGTCATGTCAGTATATCTATCCAGGTCATGTATTGCACAGAAAAAGGCACTGCAAACCAAGTTTCCTGCCCATTTCATTTCATGACATTATGTCCATGTAACATAGGTTCCCTGAAATTCATTTAGGACTGGGTATCATGGGCATGCCAGCTGAATCATTTCTAATGTTTCTGTTCATTAGAACATCATTTTCTGAAGGAACATTTCAGATTTTTTTAGGCAGTGTAATTAGAAATGGTAGACTACCGAAACCACAGTACTGACTACGAGCAAAACGGTAGATAATGGGGCATAGCACAAAGCAATAAAAGCCATGGGATTACATTATGACACTAATTCATATTATTAGCACAAAAATAGGAAACTCTCCAGAACGAAAGTGACACGACAAAAAAGGTACAGAATTTTATAATTGGTAGCAATGAGAAAAAAAGTCAAGATGGAATAGTAAGACCATCTGTAGAAGTTTGTAATGATATACGGTACCCTTAAAGCTAAAAGATAAAAGTTATCAGTAAGTAATATTTTAATAATTGATTTAAGTTGCAAAAAATTATTTGTTACAGTGTGTAGTGAGTCATGGTAACAGTAAAGATAAATGGCACACTTATAAATCCAAACCAGAAAGGACGACAAATAAAAAGGATGAAGAGGAGTTTGGCAAACTTGAAAAATAACCCCATAAAGGGGATTAGTCACCAATAAGGATGCGACTACTGAAGACAAGAAAACCAAACTGACAATTTAACTTGACTTGAAAAGCCAAAAGTGAATATGCGTGGACACTTTTCCTGAAAAAGGCTCTTTTGCATTCACCCATTTACCACACAACATGCATTCCATTACATCGTGTGGATGCCAAATACATCTCAATCTTTCTTTTACTCATATATACACAATAATAATAGTGTTGTCTATATTTCACCTAATCTATCATATTTTACTTTTAAGATTTTTATCTACATATAAAATATAAATAATTCAAATAGACAAACGCGTATTTAAAAAAACACACACATACAGTCACACTTGACTCCTTGTTTCCATGTCAAACTGTGAAGTACCTATCCATATCTAATAATCATAGCCATAGGAAATCTTCATACCTTTTGAAGTACAAAATGGTAGCCGATATAATGTTTGTAAGATCTTGAATGTAACTAACAAATAATTTATTATTCCAAACAGAATCTTCTAGGGTATAACTACAAAAGGATTAGATGACAAAAGGTAAATCAACATTATAAGCCACAATTTGAATAATATTACTACACGAAATAAAATTATTTTAGCTTGTCGACTTACAAGATTAGTTATCATGTACAGATCCCTCGAAACATATAAAAGGGAATCTTTCGGTCACTACAATATAAAAGAAAAACAGTTTCACGTCTGAAAAAGTTGCTAATAAAGCAATGAGTGAGACGAAATGCAGACTATAGGTAACACACTTGACGTCCATAGGACCATAACCCTCTTACTTATTATGCGACAAGATTTTTCTAAACCATAAAACTATTTAAACTACTAACATCATCAGAAATGCACCCAGGATATGCGTGCTATGCAGATTAGCATTCACTCAAAACATTAATTCTAATTTATAATAAAAAAAGGAATGTTTATGCAGGGAACACTTGAACTCAAGTCACCTATAACCTAGATTGCATGAATACTCCTCGAAAAGACTGTATCCATGTCCAACTAGATAGTTTCTCAACACTCATGTTGAATAAGGGCCTCTTAGTATAGGCTCCAAAGAGGCCCAAAACATGGTGGAAAGTGATTTGGTCATGAGCATCACAAATATGGTCGTGATATGGAAAAGTAACAATTCTTTGCAACGGATTCTTTCGACAACCTTTTTGGAAACTAGTTAACTATTAAAAAATGAATAAATAGTATATTACTAAGATCTATATATGACGTATGTCTAGATAAAGATAGATGTGTTATCATTGTGTATATACTATAACTGTATCCACGTCATACCCATATCCTAATTGTTTCTTAAAATGAACGTCATGTTTTGAATTTGTATCGTGTCTATGCCTGAATCCATGTCTATGCAACCTAGCCTATAACATTACTATAAGTCCACCTACATCTAGGTTACAATCTAGGTTACAAAGACAGACAGAATTTGATACGGGATCTAAACAGAGCATATGTAGCAAATTTTATTTTTGAGATAAAGGTACAATATACATACGATTATATATACACAGGAAAACATATTTATATACATATTCTACAAGTAAAAATAACATATATATCATGCATTCATGAGTTAAGATTAGAAACCCAAATATAGAAAAGAAATGCATTAGAAACAGATACAAGCTCACCAAAAAACCGCCAAGAAGGCATGAACCACGTCGGAGAGCACGAGTCGGAGAGTATTGCCTTCGGGCACGACAACGATTCCAACCTGCCCTCGTCTATTTTGTAGACAGAAATGTGATGGAGGTCCATCCTTGGAGTCGTCGGATACAATCCGCGATACTCGCTGAAATATATGGTGTTGCTCCTGACTCTATCAGTAGCAGCAAGCAGTGCACAGATCGAGGTCCGGACGACTGAAAAGTGGTTCGCCGACAAGAAAAGGGAATGATCTGCTAGGCTTTGGAGGGGCTCCCACTCATACCCTTCGTTCACTATCAACTTGAACAACTTAATGCTCACCCTCTCCTCGTCTCCCTCATTTTCAGGACGAGATTCTGTCCAATGCATCAGGTACAGATCGTCGTCCTTCGCCTTTGCGAGGAAAGTCCCAATATGACGACCAAAAAAGTTATGATAGGGAGGAAAGGGAATTTCGCTGCGTGTCGACGGATCGTCGACATCTATAACGACACCAGAGCCCATGCGGTTGAGAACATAAAACTTGCCATGGCGGAACACGACAGAATGGACTATGTGCCCTTGCTCCACATTGTTGTCCCTAATGGTCCAAGCTTCGTCGCCTATCTTGCAGTATGCAAAGGCCCTTGACATAGAAAGGACGACACTTACGAAGCAGTCCGAAGAAGTCGGACCAGTGGGGTCCGATGATAACGATACTTTGAGCGGGCCACCGGGACGCATGTAGCCAGGATATATTGAATTTCCATGCTCGTCGAGCTGGTCCTCCCTCCTGATGACGGAAGGGAAGCCGGTAGCTGGGGTTGGGGGGAGGGCGATCGTCGCTTTGGTGAGGGGATTCCAGAGGGAGAGGGAGAGGGTGGAGTCGGTAGCTATCAGCACGAGCCAGCCGAAGGAGGAGCCGCAGACGACTCTGTTGACCAAGCCGGCGTCGCAGTCATAGCTGTGGGTGGTGTTGGTGGAGAGGTTGTAGAAGGAGCGGGTGGTGGTGGCGGGGTTGTAAGGAAGTAGGAGCCACGGGATCCCCTTCCCTGCAACCTCTTGTAGAATATCTGGAGCAAGAGATGACTTCATCTTCTTTTTTGAACCACTAGCCGCCGCCATTGAGGAAGTTAAAGAACAGCAACAAGAAGAAGAAGAAAGAGGAGATATAAGTATACCTATTTCAATTCTATTTGAAAAAGTGGGTCCGGACCACACTCGGGTCTCGGAACTAAACGTCCATCTAGATCCGGTGAATAAGTGGATCGGATCAGTTGAGCCTGTTCCAATCCAGTCTGAGCCCGATCTGATTTGTGCCACATTGGACCTTGATATGTTGGTTACCATTATATATATATACTGATCTACACACGGTTGGCGGAA
Source organism: Iris macrosiphon (assembly GCA_036927795.1). Lineage (NCBI taxonomy): Eukaryota > Viridiplantae > Streptophyta > Magnoliopsida > Asparagales > Iridaceae > Iris > Iris macrosiphon. The sequence goes on along the minus strand of JAYESA010000044.1, from coordinate 17,893 downwards.
AATAAAACAGACAAACACGTAGGCAAAAAAAAATTAAAAAAATTAAAGTGGACCCCATAAGTCCAATTTTTGTCAAAATTTTCGCCAACACTGTTGGCCGAAATTGTGCTTGCCAACTATGTTGGCGAAAATTGGGCTTGTGGGGCGCACGGGGTTGGTTTGGGTGGTTTGGTTTGGTTGATTTGGTTGATTAGTTTGTTTTAATTAGTTATGTTTTTTTTTTTTTTTTTTAGTTTATTTTTGGAATTTGATTTAAGAAAATTTATTTTAAAGAAATAAAATTAAAATTAATTAATTGTAAAGAAAATTTTGAAAAAAAAAAATTTAAATGGTTTGATTTTTTTTTAGAAAATTGTAAAGAAAAATGTTACTTGAAGAAAAAAACGGTTATTGCAATGTTTGATAAGAAAAAAAAAAGTAAATAAAGAAAAAATAAAATAAAAACTAGTATTTATTTGTGTCCTCTAATTTTTTGTTTATTTTAATGGTTTAGTTTATTTTTATATGAAAAAAAGACTAAGTAAAGAAGAAAGACAAATAATAGGTTGGGGAATGATTTGGTTTTTATTTCGGTTTGAAATTGGGTCTGGGTCTATGGATTGTTGGTTTAGTAGTTGGTTTATGTACAACGGCTATTTCACAACGGCTCTTATTTTTTCAACGCTCATATCCAACGTTCGTCTAATGATCGGTTCGAAGTTACTTATATAAACGTAGTATTTGTTTCATATCAGCATATCAAATATTGCAATAAAATTTTTTATTTCTTTCCATACGAAGTTTTTTTCTTTCCACACAGGAGAAGCTCAGTTCAATATACAATTTTTGAAGTCCATTTTCTTGTTGCCATGGATCGAAGTATAACAATACTATGCTCGCTTGGTGGTGTACTAAATGGGTTAGCTAATAAATGAGGTTTAGTTGAAGTTCTTTTAATTGATCGAAATATTTCGTTTGATAATTTACGTAATCTAATAATTGAAATTTTTTCTATTGACTATGAATTTTTATTGGTACATATTTATCTATCTAATTGCATAAATTTAGTTAGTGAGAAAGCACAAAAATTTATTCTTGAAGTTAATATACAATCAGCGTATATTAATATTTTTGTGACTCCACCATCACCGCCACCAAGAATTAGTAGTGCTAATAGTTCTTCTCACCAAGTTATTTCATTTACTGAAGAAGAATATAGAGTAGATGATGGTAATACCGACGATGAAAATAGTGATGATTTAATAGAAAATATAGATGATGTACTTGATGATACTGTTGATAGTCTAAATAATTTATTCATTGGAAGAGAATTTATGAATCGTCATGCATTTAGAAGTTTTATTAGTGATATAGCAATTACAAAAAAAAATTGTTACAGGGCTACTAGAAACAATGCCAGTGGAATTGTATATAAATGTAACGTTTCTAGTTGTAATTGGAGAGTGTACGCTAAAGCCATTGGCAACGGTGAAACATTCGTCATTAGTACGCTAGAAAATGTACATTCTTGTTTAGGTGGACTTACAACGAAAAATCATCCATTAGCGACAACTATATGGGTTAAGAATAAGATTATTGATAAAATTCGTGATAATAAGTCGTATATTCCATCGCATGTTATAAATGATATCTATAGGGAACACCGAATACATATTAAATATTGTAAAGCTTGGAAAGCTAGAGAAATTGCTCTATCAGAAATAAATGGTAGTTATATTGATGCATATAGTAGTCTTGAAGAGTATGTATTTATAATCATTGAGACAAATCCAGGTAGCAGATGTTATATAAAGACTACAGAAAATAATAAGTTTCAAAGAATTTTTATTTGTTTCAAGGCATGCATTGATGGCTTTTTAAGGGGATGTTTACATGTGATTATTATTGATGCAACATTTTTTTCCTATAAAATTCAAGGTATTTTATTTATTGTGTGTGCTCATGATCCTAACTATCAATTATATCCAATTGCTTATGTTGTTGCTAAGAGCGAAAACACGGATTCTTGGACTTGGTTTTTAAACGGTTTGAAAACATCTTTTGAAGGTAGTTTTAATGCGTGGGACACAATTTCTTTTATATCAGATAAACAGAAAGGATTAATAAATGTCATGCGTGCTACTTTTCCAGAATCACCTTATTTTTATTGTATTCAACATTTTAAACAAAATTTAAAACTAGTATGTAGACTGCCTTATTTTTAACGTAAATTAGACTACCTTGCAAGATTATAATGAGACAGATGCGAATATTTAGAAAATTCCCAGAAAATTCTACAAGTCCTAAAAATTAGTTATTAGCCTAAATAACTCCCAATAAATACTAAAATATTCAGAAAATTCCCAAAAAATTCTAGAAAATATATTTGACTATTTAGAACCTGAAATAAAATTTTGGGATATTTTTAGTTAAGTTTGAACATAAAATAAATTCTTCAAAGTCCTAGAAAATTAGTGTTACTAGTTTTTAATTAACTAAAAATTATGAAAAAATTCCAATAATCTAAAATAGCCTAAAAATAGTTCTAAATAAATATTTATATAAGTAAATATACTAAAAAAATTATTTTCTAATTAACTAAGAGAATACTCTAAATAAATTCAACATCTATAATAAATATAATAATATAAAATATACACAAAATACCTATTTTTGGTGAGGGAGTTTACACGGTGCTCCCGCGGGACGTATATCGTTTGCCATCGAGGCGTGATATCGTGCGAGCCTGGAGTTGCGCTCGCATAATGCAACATCGTTAAAGTTGTGTTTATCATCGAATCGATCGAGTACGCAGTGGAGGAATAGTGTTACAAATAATAATCCATCTGAGTATACGAAGCAAAGCCCAAGGTACGAGATTCTCTGAATACAATGGCATCGTTCTCTACATTATGTTCCTATATACAAAAGCATCTCAAAACAAACATCTCTATCTGATTTTCGTCTCCTGAGGATGAGGAACGACTATTGGTGCGGACAATCCAGTACCTCGAACAAGCAAATTGTTGATGGGTCAACACTTTGGAGAAAGTACTGGTGAGTATAAAATTAACGAACAGAAGCAACATACTCTAAGACCAACACTAAGTAATCATGTTATAAAATATTGGATTATTAGTGATCTTACTAGTTTTACCTAGATTCATTTCATGCAGTACAGGAGCAGAGTCATATTACATTTCTTTAAAAACATCTTTGAAAACAGAGTTCATGTTCGATTCGATCAAGCACACAAGACAAGCATATTCTTCTAATATCAGGGTGTGCACAAAGTGTCTCGTGAACTATACTCAAAGACTCTAGGGACAATACACCATCTAGGAACTATTGCAAACGAGATGAACTATCTATATGATATCGGTCCCCGAGAAACTCAGAATTAGTAGCGGTAATCCAGCTAACCAATGACTCATTTATCTGATACTATTAGCAGTTGTGACTCATGGATGCTCTTCACTAAAATATAACAGTCGGGACCAAGGTTCAGCTCTGCACTAATAGCCATTGTCCGACCGATGCGAATGCATAAAACACTATCAAATAAACTCTATGATGCAGATTATCAAGATCAAGCAGACTATTTATCCATCCCTGTGCGGTCAAGCTGCTATCTTTCTGATCAAGTTCAAGCACGAAATAGTTCTATCAATACACAAGCGATAAGAAAATATGTTCAAGCTATCCCTTACTCATCTTATTAGCATGGCAAGGTTCTTCTATTGACAAGCATTCAAGTTCTAGCTAAGCATGCAGTTCTATTATTCATGCAACGGAAATAATAATCTTCTTAGTAACATGCATTATAAAACTCAGATTCATTATTAAGACGTGCAAGAATCAGAGAATGAAGTTATGCCCACTCACATAGATCAGTCGTTCTCTGGTTCAACAATGAGCTCTTAAGGAATATATTCTTTTTGAGTCAGCAAACCGATATCTCTTGTACTTAGTGCCTACGCAGAGCGGGACACTACATACTTACCTACCTAAAAGAAGTTTTGTCCTCGAAACTCAAGGAGAAACTTACAATATCTATAGCAGCAATAGTCCTCATCCCTCGCCATCCTCAATCGAAAACTCTAGCAATCAATAACAATCTCTCAAGCAATCAATGAAACAATCAAGAAAACTTTTCTGGCATCTTTGAGAATATCTACGGACTTATTGTATGGAACGCTCAACTCAGCAACGATATCAATGGACAAAAAATCGTCATCTAAGAACTACAGCGAAAAGGGCGTAAGGCCAGAGGATCGAGTTGCTCTGATACTATTATGTCACGTCATGATCCTGAAGGTCCCGATAACGTCCCCGCCGGGCACGAATTACCGCGCCACGGCGCTCCCGCGGGGCATATATCATTTGCCATCGAGGCGTGATGTCGTGCGAGTCTGGAGTTGTGCTCGCACAAGGCAACATCGTTAAGGTTGTGGCTATCATCGAAACGATCGAGCACGCAGTTGAGGGACAGTGTTACAAATAATAATCCATCTGAGTATACGAAGCAAAGCTCAAGACACGAGGTTCTCTGAATACAATGGCATCGTTCCATATATTATGTCACTCTATACAAAAGCATCTCAAAATAAACATCTCTATCTGATTTCCGGCTCCTGGGGATGAGGAACGGCTATCTCTGCGGACAATCCAGTACCTGCGAACAAGCAAACTGTTGGTGAGTCAGCACTTTGGAGAAAGTACTAGTGAGTATAAAATCAACGAACATAAGCAACATACTCTAAGACCAACACTAAGTAATCATGTTATAAAATATTGGATTATTAGTGATCTTACTAGTTTTACCTAAATTTATTTCATGTAGTACAGGAGCAGAGTCATATTACATTTCTTTGAAAATATAGTTCATGTTCGATTCGATCAAACACATAAGACAAGCAGATTCTTCTAATATCAGGGTGTGCGCACGTGTCTCGTGAACTATACTCAAAGACTCTAGGGACAATGCAACATCTAAGAACTATCCTTCTATAAAGCAAATGAGATGAACTATCTATATGATGTCGTTCCCCGAGAAACTCAGGATTAGTAGCGATAATCCAGCTAACAAATGACTCCTTTATCTGATACTATTAGCAGTTGTGACTCATGGTTGCTTTTCACTAAAATATAGCAGTCAAGACCAAAGTTCAGTTCTATACTAATAGCCATTGTCCGACCGATGCGAATGCATGAAACACTATCAGATAAACTCTATGATGCAGACAATCCAGATCAAGCAGACTATCTATCCATCTCTGTTCGGTCAAGCCGCTATCTTTCTGATCAAGTTCAAGCACGAAGTAGTTCTATCAATACACAAGCAATAAGGAAATATCTTCAAGCTATCCCTTACTCTTCTTATTAGCATGACAAGGTTCTTCTATTGGCAAGCATTCAATTTCTAGCTAAGCATGCAGTTCTATTATTCATGCAACAAAAACAATAATCTTCTTAGCAACATGCATTATAAAACTCAGATTCATTATTAAGGGGTGCATGAATCAGAGAATGAAGTTCTGACCACTCACCTAAATCAGTCGTTCTCTGGCTCAACAAGGAGCCCTTAAGGAAGGTATCATTTTTGAATCAGCAAACCGATATCTCTTGTACATAGTGCCTACGCGGAGCGGAACACTACACCACAAGGAGTCAGGTCCCGCGGAACTGTGTTGCCCGGCATAGGCAGAGTTAGAATATGGCAAGTGGGATCATGTAACCCCACTCAATTATTATTATTATTATTATTATTATTATTATTATTATTATTATTATTATTATTATTATTATTATTATTATTATTATTATATATATATATATATATATATATAATGTCGTTCCTCTCTATGAGTCTCTAGATCGTGCGTTTATCTATCTCTTCCTCTCTTCCGTCGCGTCGTACCTCTCTCTCTCTCTCTCTCTCTCTCTCTCTCTCTCTCTCATCAGACAACACATCTAAATATAATTCGTTTATGTCCAATTTTTTTTAAATAATTTCTAAATAATTCATCCCCTAATAGATTTATGTCCTAATTAATTTTGTCCTGATTTGCTCTTAGATAACAAAATTTAATTTGTCCTTAGATGGAATGAAATTATTTAGTAGTAAAAAATTATTCGATTAATAAAATATATGAAGTCAAAGTAAATTAGTGGTGGAAAATAAAATATTTTTGATCTTATTTTTTCTTTAAAAAATAATATTTAATCATCATAGTGTCATAAGATAACAAGGTTCATGATTAAAATTGTAGGATTCAAGTATGAGTTTTAAGATACAATGAATTTTCTCGATCAAATGGTCAAAATTGATCAAAAATGTCTTGTATGACATGACTGGAATGACACTGGACTTTATGGTTCTGATTATATTGGTTAGAAATGTGCAATTTAATGCCAGTGATATCTTGAACTGAATGAAAAAAAATGAGTAGCTACAATAGAAAAACTAGAATAGACAACCAAGGTTAGGTATAGAAATTAAGATTTTGTTGCTAATTTATGCAATTTTTTCGTTACATTTATATAATTTTTTTGGATTAAAAATTTACTAGTCGATTTTGACCCCGCCGAACCTAAATTCTGGTTACGTCAGTGCTTCCTGGGGGACTACTACTCTCGCGGAATGAATGTTTGTGTGCTTCATGGACACAACTTCTTCGTGGACGTAACTGCCCACTTAGTGAGGGTTATTGTTGTAATCGTTTACTTAATAGGGAGTTAAGGGGGTGTCTTCCTGTTGGAGTGGGTGGAGTTCCCAACCTATGAGAAAAATATTTCGGAGTAGGATTGAGTATTTCTATATATAATAGGAATACCTCAATTTATTTGGATTGGATATTCCAAAATATAATAGGAATATTTCAATGGATTTGGATTGGATATTCCTACATATAGTAGGAATATGTCAATGGATTTGGATTTGATTAGATATTCCTATTTATAATAGGAATGCTAGTTGTGGGTTTGAGGCTATATATAGGTGTCTCTTGGCCCTAAAATATACCTCTCTCTCAAAAAAAAAAAATAGCAACAAGGAGAGAAAATGAGACAAGCGTGCCATTACAACATTGGATAAAAGAAAGAATGATCGGAGGTCGTTTCGAAGAAGGAGATCAGTTTCGGGTATTTCTCGTTGTCTTTTTCTTCGTGGTTATAATCTATTTTCTATTCCAAAAGAGTTGTGGTGATCCGTTAGAATCGGTGAAAAGTTTGTAAGGAGTCGGTGTATTTCTTATTCCATTAGTGGAGGCTTTTCAGGGTTGGACTCCGAGCGTCCCGTGATTTTTTTCGCAAGGACTTTCCACGTCAAAAATCTCTGTGTCTACGATTTGTGTTTGGCGTTTTTGGTTTGTGCGTTTTTCTCGGTTCTCTCTGGTTTTGGGAACGATTTTAGCACTTTCGTTCCCAACACTTCCCTATATAATCTCAAGTCTTTCTCTTTTGAAAATAAAAAAGAATTGGAGATTATTTTGCTACGAGATGAGAGTTAGCCGTAGTCCATTCTGAAGCAATAATTGTCCGTGAAAGGGTGACGAATGAGCGTTCCAGAAGTTAATCTCTTCAAATTTAATGGTTCCTGGAACCAGATCAACGGAAAGTATCGAATATTGTTTTGAGTAACGATGATCTTTATCACCTCAGAAAGTATTTCCATTTTTGTCATTTTGTGTTGTAGCAACTTTGGTTGCACTGTTGGTTGCTGAATTCAAGTCGGTTTGTAATCTTGTTTTCTTTACAAGTTTGTTGAAAGCATCAAGTTATTGTAATTTTTCACATAATTTTGTACAATTTTTATAACCCGGAACTAACAGTTAATAATAGTCCAATCAAAGGAGACTATTCCAATAACAATGGAATATATTATGTTCTAAGGCCATCCCCAACTCATTTCCTCAAAAATCTATTGAGAGAATTTTCTCAAAATCCTTCTCCAACCAAGTCTCAAATTGAGGGAATTCCCTCAAAAAAATTGAGGAAAGGATGTTGGATCCTCAAATTTGAGAGAAGAGAGAAAAAAACCTCAAATTTAAGGATCCACTATTCATGACTAATTTGTTTAATTAACTTACCATATTGACTAATTTAGAATTATAAATAATATAATAATTATACTATTAAAATGTTCTTGTTGAGATCTTCTAATAGAGTCTATTATTGAATATATTTGTTATTAGTATATTTTTATTAGATTCATTTGATTAATAAAATAATATTTAAATAATTTGGCAGAAATTAATAGAATAACATCAAACTTTCTAAAATTAAAATACATTGACTTAAAAACATTAATCTATATGATTATATTAAATAATTGTGAAGAAATAAATTTATATAGAAATAAATAATGGTTGTTTATTATTTGAGGATTGATGGATTGGAAATGTAAAATTTTGAGGATAGCATAATATAGGAATATATTTTTTTTAGTCCTCAAATTGTGAAAATATTTGAGAATGGGTTGGAGATGACCTAACAAGCCATTAAGAACAGACAAAAATGGTGGCCAGTCATGAACTTGCGTGTTGAGAAACTATGACAGTAAATTATCCCCCTATAATGTAAAAACTCAAAATCTCAACTTTAGTTACATACATATGTAACTCAAAATCCAAATCCAAATCCAAATCCAACTGTCTTCCTCCGAAATTTGGATGTGAGAAGAAGATATGTGATAGGTTATAGATCCTGATTTTAGATTCGAAAAATAGCCTCTTGCAAATTATTACGGAAAAAAAAAAAAAAAAAAACTTCATAAGCATGGGTAGAATGAGGACAAGTTCACTATAATTAGCCTCTTGCAAAGGAAATTGTTGTGTTTGACCCATCTCTGTAACATGCTTATCTATCAATCTATCTGGAATGAAAACATATCATCACACAGTAATACACATTCTTCTTCTTCTTCAGGTTATCATGCATAGATGCATACCAAAAAAAACTGAGGATGCGTGTGCTGACTGCTTCTGTTGTGCTGCGTATATGTTTTTTGTTTTGACCGGAAATATAGACCACAACTCTGGCAACGATACAACAAATATTCACAGTATTATTGCTCCAAAGTCTATATTTTGAGGATAAGATGGTCGGTCTTGTGGCCCCAAATCTGTATCGGTTTCTTCGGGGCTGTCATTTTGATCTCAGCACTTAGAAATTATGTCTTCTAACAGCCGCGGTTTTGATTCTAGTTGAAGAATTTGGAGTCTAGATCCTTCCTAATTGAAAGAAGAAGAAAAATTGACGATGACCCACACAAGCCACAGAGCGTGTGATTTAATTTGATCAAGCAAAGAATCTATTCATATTATAGGAACACGTGAAAACTATAGACAACTGAAACACCTTTTTAACTCATGTGGTTAAGAACAATGTTTTAAAAACCGGACCGATCATTGAATCAAAAATCTTTGGTACATGTCGGATCGAAGTTCAACCAGGTTCAACTGTGGTTCATCCGGAGTTCAAATAGACCCTTTACGAGAACCAAATCATATAAGATATCCACATTTACTTCTGGATTTGGTTTGGTTTGCTTTTGGGTATGTCTGATTTGGTTTGATTTTACAACTATAAGGTCTCTCAAAACCAAACCTACCAAATTGTCCAAATCTCACTTGATAAACATCTTGAGTTTTTTTTTTTAACCAGAATTGGTCGATTCAATAGTGAACTGGTTCAGCCGGTTCACCGGTTAAAATCCAGTTTTAAAAAAAAAACCGTCGGTTCATTAAAAAAATTCGGTTCCAGTCAGACCGGTCCGGTTTTGACAACACTGGTTAAAGAGAGAACATTCTCCCTCGCACACAAATTATTCCCAAAGTTGCAATTTATTTCCAAAGTTAGATAGGTCGATGTGAATTCCTGCATGATTGGATGGATAAACTGTTTGGATGGGTAAACTATAAACGACACATTATAGACGATGCACTATAGACAGGTCAACGTGAATTCCTAACGAAATTGGATGGGTAACTATAAACGACACTATAGTAGAGATTTTGAGAGATCAAGTTTCCATTATTGGCATGCAGGGAATACGAAAGAAATCGAAGACTCAGTTCCAAGAGAATTGGTCACCAAAAAAAGACTTGTAGATGTTCAGTCCCAGAGTTTAATAAAACATCCAGTGAAAGGAACATGTTGCAGTGCCATTCATCAAGCACTTCACACAAGCTATATGTTGGCAATTGATTCTTCAAGCAGGAAGCCTGTCACTGGTTGCGCTGTTGAGTAGAACTCTTATACAAGGTGGGCTATGCATGGCTTATCACAAGATATCCTGCTTGTGGCAAGAAAATGCATGCATTACACAGATATTTTAGCTGGACATGTATAAACATGGAGATGAGACGATATTCCGAACTGACAATAAGCCATTGCAATAACTAGAACACTATCCTCTCGTATCGAGATGATCATACCTCTGTAACATTTAAAGCAACATTACAAAACCAAGTATCCAGTAGTATTACAAACAGCTATATTACACAATTGATTTCTACCTAACACAGCAAAAGAAGATTGATGCTCACGGCCTTCAGAAATTGTTTGTAAATTTTGTAGTCTTTACAGAAAAGTAAAATACTGAAACGAATCTGACACATTCTGATTGCTGGACGAAAGAAAACCCTGGTTATTCAGCTCAAGACGGCAACCACGGATGGAATATGTGATTCGTTAACCATTGTGTCTAATATGAAGTCAAACCACTTCGTAAGTATCGGCAGTCAGCTGTATCCTTTGAGCAAATTTCGGAGGAGCACCACCTTTAAGAGGCAGAACACTGCCAACCTGCAATTTTTTTACAAAACAGATATTTAGTACACAGATTAAGTATTACAATCAATTTAACCACCAGCTGCCATTTCAGACCCTCCTATTTAAATCAAGAAATTTACTGAGAAATCTCAACCGAAAGGCCCAACAAACTAATTATCTTAAATAGCAATCCATGGTCTGGACTCTGGAGTAGCTGAGCAAAAAAGCACTTGCCCTCGCAGACCTACTTAAATCAAGACAGCTACGGAGAATTCTAAACCGAAAGGTCCGACCCAACTAATTATCTTAAATAACCATCCATAGACTGGAGTAGCGTTATAGAGGACATGGCCCTTAACATAGTCGAATGGAAGAAGAGGACTCAAACAGTCAACCCCAAAATTTTGGGACAAAGGCTTTGTTGTTGTTGTAGCCTGGAGTAGCTGAGCAACAAAGAGCAGCTGGTAGTAGCGAAAGGATGTCAGGATTAAAATCCGAAAGTAAAGAGCAATATTTCTCAGAAGATTAACGGTCAAGAGGTCACTACATGTAGCTTCTAGCCTTCTAACATGGAAAAATATTGTTCAAAAGAGATCCCATGTCATGTAAATATTATAATATATAAATGGTCATAATCTCTGATTTTAGGCCAGGAGTCCAACCTTCACATCACTGAACGTGTTTGCAGCAGTAAACTTGATCATAATGGGGAAGAATGCAGATGGGTCTGCAGGAGGCACGACAAACTCCATCGATCCACTGTTGAGATGATACAAACAAACCAGTCATTGCTAAACACATTTGCTTACAATCATCAGTATAAACCCACAATTACAACACAATCGTATACCTGCGATTGGTGTTATCAATGAGAAGAATTGACCACTCCAATGTGGAATTCCTAGCATCATACCTGCAAAAGAAGGCGATGATGCAAGAAGCATTAAAACAAGTAAAACAATGGATGAGAATACAGGTCTGGATCAAAGAAGCAAGTTCTATCTGTCCTTCCGATATCAAATAAAGATTTTCTTAAGAAATCACAAGTAGAGCAGTAAGCACTAGAAGTAGAATACGACATAAGAACAACAAAGCCATTAACTATACAGAGGGGAGGGGAAGGGAGGGGAGGGGAGGGGGTGAATATATACAGTATTTGAATCATATTTTCTCAATAGAAGATCTTTGGTCCTTTTGGACTACAAAGGGTCTCAAAAAATTGCAAGGGAAAATCCTAACTATACAGGTAGATAATTTCAAAAGATAAAAAGTTAATAATCCAAAATATCATTATATGATAGCCAATGGCATAATACAAGCCCTGGAGAAGGGTGCAAAATTTTAGGTAGAAGACAAGATTAGGACGACAGGAAGCATTAGAGCTGCACCAGCATTCTAATGTTCATTTCTGCAAATTGATCAAATCACAATGGTTCAAGAAATCTGAACAGAAGCTATCATTGGATGACGCAAAGTAAAAGTTTGAGAAAGAACCGAGTATCTCAAGATGTAACTAAAAAAAGTATAAGAACAATCCAATTAACCAGGTGATCAGTTAAACATTACGGACCAGATTGCTGATTGTAAAATCCTGACAACAGAGATGTTAAAAGATGATGATAGAGAAGAAATGTTACTAGTCCTTAAGAACATTACACTTGATACTGTGAAGGAAACTACAGAAAACTGCCTAGTAGCTTATTATATCATAGTTTGCAGTATCGCCCGATACCGATACGTTTTGGCATATCCCGATTCGGCCAATACTGATACGGTTTGGCATGCCCCAATACGATACTGACATCGAAGGTCGCTTTTTCAGTCAATTCAACAAAGAAAATTGAATAAAAAAGACCAACCAGCAAGGGTGTAAAGACATAGTAAGGTTGTAAATGCATATAAAAGAAGAAAAATTATGTATCGCAGGTAAACCATTCGGCAAGGGTGACTAGTTTTTCATTTTATTCCAAAATTACTAAGAAAAAACACAAGAAATACTTAAAATTATGCCTAAATATATAAAATATTTTTTCCTAAAATTTTATTAATTATTTGTTTTCCGATACAAAAAAATCCGATATTACAATACGAAACCACCGATACCGCCAATCCCGATACTCATAGAACGGGTCCGATACCAATACTACGAGCCTTGGATTATATTATACTTGACAACATTCTCTCCAAGTCCCAACTTATGGAGAGACCCCTAATCAATGATCAATATTCTTCATCGTGCACCTTTTTACCTTAATTTGGTTCTTTTATAAGTAAGAAAAGACGACAGGCTTTGTACAAGCTAAAGAAGATAGGAAAAAGAGCACGCTAACCTCCATTCTCCATCTATCTGCCTTACACTCGGTGGCTCCCGACTTGCAGGTAGAGGTATAGATATCAGAACATTACGCAGGTCAAACATCTCAAAAGCTTCATATTCGATGTTAACAAAAGTTTCACTTCCAGAAACAGTAGGCCAGCAATTGACTAGAGATGGATTAGACCAAAAGAAGGTTGAAACGATCAGTAAACAATTTAAATGTTCTGCAATGGAATTAATTTACAGTACAAACCCACCAGTCAACGGCAAGGAGGACTCATCCATGCCTTGAATTCTCCACTTCATAAGACCAACATCATTTTGACCAGAGGGAAAAGGCCTGTTTGGATCCTTCAAGCCTACTATATGATTGTTGTTAAATAACTCTTTATTGATGTTAGGATGTGTCTTGAAGCTGAGGCCGGGTACGTCTTGGTTCTCAATCTGTAAGAATGAAGGGATTCATTTAAAGTAGTTACAACTATAAAAAAAAATGATCTGGTTTAAATAGAAGATAGGCTTCATCTAACATATCATAGAAAGAATCACATGAAAAAGATGAACTAAGAAATTACAGGAACCACCAATGAAATTGTTGCCGAATGAAAAAGGATTTTTTTAATATGTAAATGGAATAATAAGGGAAGGCTAGTTGTATTCAAAACAAAACAAAAATAAGATAAGGGTAATTATCATGTTCTTATAAATTACAATTAACAGATGCAGAAACTTTGATCTAATAAAATAACATCATAATAATCACTGCATTAACTACTTCAAAAGCTCATATTATTTGACTGTTCAAATCAACATTGGTCGTCCATAATTGTGAACATCTGTGTTTACAATGCTTAGAAGAGAAGCCTGATTCCCAGATTTCTGAGAAAGGCACATATAGATGTGTCCAACCATGAAAATAAAAAGCACTGAAGGAAACAGAACTAAAATATGTTTCAGCAAATGATACACTTCCAGCAAAAGGGCAGGCACTCTTACGAAGTTAGCCTTGACTTAATAGAAGCATGAAGAATTCAGTCTTGAAAATAATAGCACGCCGTAGAACAGAACAAATTAAACCACAACTTAGAAGGCTTCAAATGCACATTACATGCATGCGCAAAATAAAGTAGGTGCTTTAAGAAATATGAAGATCAAGAGTTTCATAAAAGCAGAGCTCATAATTCATAAATTACCTATCCCACAAACATTTTACCTTATCATTTGTGAGGAAGGAGATAAAACTAACTCATGCAGCTGGTTAACACGAACATGAAAACTTGTCTTACAATGCCGAGTACATTTAGGAAATTTAGTGTAGAAAAGATGAAAGTTTAGGAGAAATGAATCGTCTGTTTTGGTATCTTGCCAGCTATTGTGCATCCAAAATCTAGCAAAAGAATGATGCCATATAAAACAAAAAAAAAGTATCACGAGAACCTGAAATTGTACTAGCCCATCCTCCTGGTTAAGAATTTGGACAGAAAGTTGGCCTTGAACATCAAAGTTACTAACTCCCCCATCTCTCCTAATTATGACATTTAGCCTCTCTTCAATAGTTAGAGTAACGGGATCAGTTGGTGGAAGAGAGGACTTGTACTGAACAGCAGCAGGCTGCACATCCTCAAGAATAACTTCTCCCTCGGCTTTCAGTGAATTCATCAATTGACTCGTCCTTTGTGTCTTTCCCAGTTGCATGCCAAGGCCTTTAGGAGGAGCAGTCGCAGATGAGGGTGGACGACCTGGAGATTCACATGAAATCTTCAGGATAATACAAGATAACAATAAAATGTAAATAATATAGCATATGATGAGTTGGGAATCGAAACAGATTGACTATATCAATTTAAAGAAATGTATTACTTATAGCATAGTTTGCACTAGCTTCAAATACCCATATCCTTTCAGTTTTGGCCTGTCCGAATGTCCGATTCGAAACTGACCGTTACCGATACCAACCGATACCTGTTGTTATGGACACTGGAGCTATCTTTCCCGGTCAATTAAGTTAAGAAATTTAAAATAAAGCGAAAGAAGTATGACGAGAAGTGTTGACACAATGATTTTGTCGTGTCAAAGATCAACATGTTACAATGTCTCGATAAGGAGTGTGCCGACAAGATTCCTTATCGACAGTTGAAGATCAACATGCTACGATGTCTTGATAACGACTGTGCCGACAAGATTCGTTATCGACACACTAACATTACCACTTGTGAAAGTTGCATATCTATAAATTCATAACATTCATATATGCTAATAGTATTCCATTCAAAAGTATCTATTGTGGGTGTCTCTGTCTAAAATCAAGTAATAAACAATAT
>JAYESA010000043.1:1040000-1045000 GCA_036927795.1 Iris macrosiphon | reverse complement strand
TAATTTTCCAATCTCGTTTGCATCACTCTCTTTGAGTCACCGTCCAATCTCGCTAAGTAATTCGCACCCAATTACCTACGTTTTCTGACTCCGTCTATATTGCGCCTTAGCGCAGAGCTAAATTGCTTACCTGGGGTACGCTCAAGTCCTTCGCACCTTTGGCTCAATCGAACTTAACTTTCTATTCGTTTTTACTCGTTCCGTTCGCCCGAGTACTTAATCATTTTATCCGAATGATTTATTCGTTCAACTATTGCATCCCCAAACTCAGTCTCGTACTGCGCCTTAGCGCAGAACTATCCCGGTAGCACGAGGAATGATACAATCTTTCCTCTATGAAAATTTAGGTTGAGGCTAAATCATTTCAGTTGCCATACTCATCCTTGCGAATCCGAATATTTTCCTTCGCAGCTGCATCCGAGTTATGCATATCGCTAAGTCTGGATCGTACCCATATTCAAGGCGTCCCCCAAATATGTGTATTTCAACCAAGCTCAGTGACAGCTAAGTCTGACAAGCTACTCGTGAAAATCTTTCGAAACGCAGATCGTCCTGCTACACGTATGACCGAACTCTTGTTCGATCCAGCTATCGTCTTATCCTTTACCGTCGAATAACCTATCCAACCAAATCAATTATCACCTGAGTCCTATCTTGCATCACGTTTGTTTCAACGCAAACGTTGCTAGGGCATATTCCCAATTCCGAATTCTAACTCTAAGTCTCGTTGCCCCAGTTCTATCGTTCATCCCGAACGATACCCTGAAGTCAGCCACTCCAGTTTAACTCAAGGCACAAGGTCGTCTGCCTAGTCCCTAGGTCAGCTCACACAGTCATAGGTACAACTCAAGTTTGCGACTCATCGCGCAACCGTGTTGCACAACGCTCGCCCCAAACACCCTAAGGTCAAACCATTGTTCCTTTACACGGGTATTCTACCCAAGCTCGTTTCACTCAGATTTCTAAACATCGAGCACAGTTCATCCTATCACACCAACACGCTCGTCCAACCGAAACCCATGATACGCCCATGTTTCAGGGCGAACCCATCGATTCGTACACACACTAGCTCTTCCATCACGTTGATAGAATTCACCAGTCCATCCTTTTCTACACCTGTATCACTAAGCCACAATTCTATTATAAATCATCGATGTATATCATGAACTCTAAGTCGTCCAGCACAATCTACGTATCCGTTCATGAAAACATCCAACATCTCTTACTTCACGTTTCTAGACTAACTCCTCAAGAAAATCCTTAGACTCACTTTATCCTGAAACTTGTCTTATCGTATTAAACCACAAGTCAGAATGATCCCTCAATTGTCACATTCCGGTCTCCCGCTAGTTCAATCATCCCCGTCAGACGTGATATCACCACGCCAACGCTCCCGCGGAATGATCGTCCTAATCCGGACGTGACGCATGTGCGAATAAGAAGTTATACCCGCACAAGACAAGAAGGTCAATCGTTATGGTTATCCTCGAACGAACAGACACTTCATCATTAATTTTCGTTTTATCCCAAGTTGTACATTGATCCCTCAAGTCATGTTCTTCCAACTACCGTTCTTATTGCAATCATTCCTCAAACAATTAAGTTCAAATCCCAAACTCAAAGTCTATCCCATTTGACACGTATCCATTCATCGTGTTCGTTTGGAATAATCACCGAACATGTTCCCCCGAGTTCGATTATCCCCGCCGTACGTGAAATCACGCCGACGCTCCCGCAAGATAATCGTTCTCTTTGGGACATATTTCGAATGTTATGTTCCCGAACTTGATTTCAAGATCGTTCTTCCAAACTCCAAGCCAAATCTATTACCGTTTAACTCGATGTATCAAACTCACCATTATACTAACTAGCATCAATCCATACTTATCTTCCAACCATTGCTATGGTCTAAATGTCCCAAAATTTGAGATCATGGAACTCGTACTCAAACCGAATTCTATCGAGCGATATCCTACTCAAATCTAAATTTTCCAAGCACGCTTTTATTCGTTCGCTGCATTATTTCCAATTGCACTTACTCTGATCGCATCTCAGATTATTCGATCTCAACTCAAGTTTCTAATTCACTTGTTTCAACTCAAATCGCTCGTACAATCCTCTTAGTTCTCCCGACCACGATATCAATTTCAATTGTCCTGAATTCCTATTCGATGCATGCCTTATCTCTTATTCAACTCATCGTAACTTGTTCGAACCAACTATTGCATGATTCTTCCGAGTTTGCTTACTTGCTCGGCATTGTTTATTTATACTAAGGCTTTACCCAATCTCGTCGTTCGCCGCTAGACTCGCTTAACTCCGAATCTACGACTTCGTTCGAGCCTTTCTAAGCCGACCAATACACCACTCAGGGTTCGAGTTATAATCCCTGAATCTTTACAACTCATTATATCCACAATTCGCATAATCGAACAGGGGACTATCGTATACACCACTCAGGAATCGAGTTATCCTAATAACTCCTGATTCGCGTTCGCATCCTTCACTCGTATTCCCAAGTCGTTCCTTAGAACTCCAACACAGTCCCTATTTATCGCCTTAGCGATCTTAGACTCGTACGCACCTCTATTCATAGTCCTCCATACGGACTATACCCAAATCATGGCTTATCGTTACGGATAACCGTCTAGACTATATCTGAAAATTCCATACACGATTCCCATTACTCGCCTTAGCGGCACTCCGATAGCGTCTCTACCGGTTTCCCTACTAAGTCAAACTTTATTCTTATCCGAACAACACCCAAATCTCGCTGCAACTCGCTAGCATCAAGGGTCTTGGTGCACGATACTCAACACAGCTTGGCCAAAAAGGCCATGTGCGAAGACCACTGTCTGAACGATATACCGTCTCGCACCCTACTCGCTTGGTTTTTTCATATCGACATATAACTTGCCGATTATAACATGAGTTTACTCTCACAATGTCTTTCACAGGTCGGGACAAAAGCTCTCGCATCACAATCCCGTTCAAGCCACCGTATAATTTACACGCGCTTTTTCGAAAATATTTAGACTTATTGTATGGGACATCCATCGAAGCATCGAGAGAGAGCATCTACCACTTCTTCAATACACAAGTTCAAAACTGAGAGAATCGAAACGAATTCCAAGGACGTATAGCCGTGCTCTGATACCAATATGTCACGCCCCGATCTCCCGCTAGAATCGGCCGTCCCCGCTAGGCACGAATCACCGCGCCAGCGCTCCCGCGGGAGGTACGTTTCCATCGAAGCGCGATGCCGCGCGAGCCTGGGGTTGCGCCCGCGCAAGGCAAATACCGAAACGGCCGTTGATAACTAGTTCACAGAGTCGTCATAGCGGAAATATAAAATGAACACAAGTATTGAATCCAAATTAAGCTCTTATTTGATATGAAGTGAAGATTACAAGCGGCGCTAAGCCGAGATTACAAATCGCTCATGCTCTCTCTCTCTTACATTGAATATGCCCTTAGGCTTAGAACCAACACAATTGATCTGGATGATGATGTTCCCATACATTATGTCTTCTATATGCGAGCTCCAGGTCCGTGCGCCACGCTCCAAGACGCCAAGTGCGGTCCGACGCCTCATAGCGATAGCGATCTCCGAATCCGTACGAGTTCCCCCTGCACCCTGCATGCAGACTGGTTGGGTATCAGTACATTGAATGCACTGGTGGGGAGGCCTCTCGCCCACGCCACAAAACAAGCACGTTCATTAGTTATGTGCACCGACTAGTTCCGTTGTCTTTCTATTCTTTTGCCTTAGGATCAGTTACATGGCAATATAAAGAAAGTAATCTCCGTGTCAGCTCAAGAGTGTCATATTCATGAACAATTGAGTTTACCTTACCATTTCTTACCATTTGGCCTTCCCTGTCACATGCAGCAATATAAACCATTATCTACGAAATAACAAGAAGCAACTATAAAACCCAAGTGTTATGCCGTGCCTCTGCCTCATAGACCCATTTTACTAGAACTATGTGTGATACCATGCATCCATTCTAATTATGCATAATGTCGTGCAAACACACTCCTCCCCGTTTCTCCTTTTCTCAGTGCGGATAGCCGCTATGCAAACATGACTTATCTATATGAAGGTCACTGGCTCTGTTAGCCATATTGGACAATATCTTCGATGGACGGCCGCCTCCCCAGCTCGGTTGCTAGCCTTGCTGGGCCTCCAAGCCGTCTAACGAGTCGACGCCCATCCAGGTCGGTAGCAAGCCTTGCTGGATGCCTCGCTCTCGCCCGCTAGTCATCAGCTAGCGTATCGCCAGGACTACACTGGCACTCCGTCCTCCCGGGCCGACACGATTCGGATGCCTCAGCAATCGTGTCGAGGACTATCTCTACCTGGTGCGCAACCAGTTGTCCGTGACCATGCAACTACTCCCCCAACTTCCAATCCTAGCCGAGGACTACACTCGGATCTATCTTTGCCGAGGACTACACTCGGATCTATCTTTTCTTCTTTACGCAGCTCTCTGATTAGAGACTGCCTCGGCGATCTGCATATCCCGAGTACATTCATTTCCTTCCATTTCCTGACTTGGAACGACTACTTGATAGCCTTCCTCGTCTATGCATGCAACGTGATTTTACTCCGTCCCGTGTCATGTTCCGTGCGATGCAACGCCTCAGTATGAACTCACACTACTTTACAGCATATATGAAGAAATTACTATATCCCAACCCAGCTATCTCGACTATACAAATAGCAAGTAAAATCTCCATGTTCTATACGATGATAAGGCGGGGTTATCCCCTTAGCTATGTGCGTTCATCTCTTTTATTAGCATGCAAAGGTTATCGCCCGTAAACTAGCATGTAACATTCATTTTCTTAGTGTGCAGCTAAGTAGAGACAGGTTCACCGGGGCCACCCACCTTAGCGATGTATCGCATCGGTCGAGCGAGACTCCGGACGCGCCTCTGATAGCCTAAGTCTGACTCCATTGAAGATCCCAGAATGAAAGCCTTTGCATCGAACGA
>JAYESA010000043.1:947500-957500 GCA_036927795.1 Iris macrosiphon | reverse complement strand
CTCTCCGCTGCATTCTTTTGTTGCCTAGTTTTCGCTGTCGCTTGTTGCTTTCGTGCCTTGAGTTGGATTTCGGATTTGTTTGGGTTTTCTTGAACGGTTTCGATGGATTTCATTGCTTCGTTCTTAGGACTGCACTTCAATTCCGATAATGGAAAGAGAGGAAGAAGTACTGATCAGCTGTTCGTGTCAATACAGGTGATCCAGCACTAGGCGTCGCTCAAGCGGACTCCTAAATCACTTCCTCCTTCCAACCACTAAAAGTGAGTGGCTACCAACCCGATTAGCTAGCCCTTCTTGCTAGTCTTCACATCTAATTCTCGTGTTCGTGCTTGCCCCGATCAAACGATACCAAGTATTAACTAAAAGATATCAAGATAAGGGAAATAGACTTGGATCTGTATGCTTGTCATTAAAACGTGTGAACGGTTACTTACTACGTGCTTGCCTATTCAAAATGTTTACCATATGCATATATACAAGTTAGAATGCTTACTTCTTCTTCTATAAATATGCTTTATGTAGAACATCCTTGTCATGCATCAATTATTCAGGGAGACTATGCAAAATACATCACACAATGCTATATATCCCCTGATTTCAATGCCTCAGCTACATAAATGCAAACTTAACACAAACGCCGTTGATCACGGACAACTTGTGCACAAGGCCTCTCGGTTCCTGCGGACGGTCGCTGGGGCACTGGCACCGATCCGATCCGGACGGAACCTCAAGATTAGTCTCTCCCATAGGCGAGATGGCGTGCAGCGATACATGTGCCTCCGTCACCTTAGCCTGAGACTAAGACCGTCCATTATGGCATCAAAGCCAGTGATCCCCTCGTATATTTAAACCTGTAGAAACTAACTTGTGTCTTCTTGACAGGGAAGGCAAGGTAAGTATTGTGCAGGTGGTTCAGACGGACAGGTAAATGTCACCGAACGGTGACGAGTCATTTCAATGATTCTATATCTATGTCTTATTGTAAAATGAACTAAGGCAAGATAGAAACCCACAAATATGCATGCTTCATTAAAAACAACGTGTTGATTGGTATAGTTGGGATAGCTTGCCTTCACCAGTACGTTTCGATGTACTGACCCTCGTTGAAACAGGTTCCCCGCGCTAGGAAGAACCGAGCGAGGAGCAGGAGACAAACCCCCAATCCAGTCCAGCTGTAGGCACGCCTCGACCGTGCCACCTTAGAAGCATTTTGAAGAAGAAGCCCTTTGAAGAAGAAGCTAGCCACCGAAGCAATCATGCAGCTCCGTGGCAAGGCAGTCGTTCCGTCCCAAGGTCTTATATTTTGAGTTTAGTAAGGGATGTAATGTACAGGACTGCTATCTCATTTTGTGTCCACACTTTTGTAAGCCCATAGAGGCAATCCATATGACTCAGTTCAGGGAGTTTGTAATAGATGTTCATATTATCAATAAAAAGAGAACTTTTTCATGTTTCAATCTGTGTTCAATTATCTGCGTACTCTGAATATGTGCTCGCTATGCGAAACAAAAATACTTAGCCTTGTGCGGTGCGCAACCTAGGCCCGCACGGCGGTCACGCTCGGGGGACGACTATCGATTCCACGGAATCGGGGCGTGACATGTTGGTATCAGAGCACAGCTTCAAAGTTCCTTTGATTCATGAAACGGAAAAGTTCCCTTAGCGATAACTCGCCTATGCGAACTCCTGAACTCGTTAAGGCCAAAATGAGATACGTTCATGCAATAAGTCCATAATACATTATGATCCTGATCTAAATTATCTCCTTTCAAGGAACGACGCAAGTGCAACCATCGGCGCTGGCGCCAGGCGAGCCTCAGACTCAGGAGAGCAGCTCCGGAACATCAGGAAGCTCTCGGAGCCAACGAGGCATGTCTCAAACAGACTCGATTCAACAAGTGATGCAAATGTTAACCGAGCAACGACAGAGGGATGATGCCCGCCAAGCCAAGTTCGAGAGCAACCTAGAGGCAAGGCTCTCAGTCCAACAAAAGCAGGTAGATACCCTGCAACAGCTTGTTCAGACCCTGGCCTCCAACCATTCTGCCGCAACGACAGCTACACCAGTGGAGCAGCCAGCGCTTGAAGTCGAACCATCGCCTGTGCCAAGGACGAGGGAAGTGACTACCTTCACCTTTGCAAACTTCAAGAAGGTCTGCAACACGCCATTCAAGGGGACTGAGGACCCAATCGTGGCCCTAGATTGGCTCGCCGAGCTTGAAGATCATTTTTCTCTCCTGGACGTGCCGGAAGACAAGCGCGTCACTTGTGCCAAACTACTGCTTCGCTTCAATGCGCACGACTGGTGGGACGTGCATCGACGATCTCTTCAGCTTGGCCATGGAGAGGAGGCGATCGCGTGGACGACCTTTCGTGCCGCGTTTGAGGAGGAGTTTATACCCCCGCCTCTCCGACGTCAACGGGAAAATGAGTTCGTTCAGCTCCGGCAGGGCAGTATGACGGTGAAGCAATACTCTGCAGAATTCAACAAACTGGCCAAATTTGCCACCGCCTACCTACCGGACGCAGCGAGTCGTGCCAGACGATTCGAAGGAGGGCTACGTCCTGGCATCCACGGGCACGTATCCGTTCCACAGTATCAGACGATGAGGGAAGTCTTAAACCATGCCCTCTCCCTCGAGCCGCAGTATCCTCACGTTGCCACCGGCGCTGTGCAAACCCCCAATCACAAACGCCAAGGCAACGACAGAGGAAACACAGCTGTAAAGCGCCCTAACAACGGCGGTTCGAAAAAGGGAAACTCGGGGCAACGATGTGATTTCTGTAGGAGGACAGGGCACGTCGAAAGTGAATGTCGTCGGAAGCACGGGTTATGTCTCATTTGTGGAGCTTCCGATCACGCCCTTCCCAACTGTCCAAAGTTCACCGAGCGCCGTCCTCCGCAACAAAATCAGACTCCGGCACCTCAGGCAAATCGAGCGGCGCCTCAGCAAGGGCGTAATCAAGCTCAAGGCCGAGTCTACACCATGACACGGGAAGAAGCATTAGCTTCGGATACCGTCGTGTCAGGTACCTTACTTTTCAATAATATACCTGCTCGTATTCTATTTGATTCAGGTGCAACGCATAGTTTTATTTCCACAAATTTTGCCGTGGAAAACAATGTAAAAATGACTCCGTTGCACTTAGATTTAAATGTTAGCACCCCCTCTGGTACAAAAATCCCTGTTCGTTCAGTATGCCTAGGTGGTTACATTTGTATTGGGGAGAAGAAGCTGTCGCTCGATGTCTTAGTTCTAGATGTTAGGGACTATGATATTATCTTGGGAATGGACTGGCTAGGCGCATGCGCGGCAACCATTGAGTGTGCAGAGAAGCGAGTCGTTTTCCGTCTGCCCGGAGAAGCCGTGTTCTGTTACACCAGTAGTCCAGCGAACGATGCGACCACGGCCTGCATGGTGATTTCGGCAAAATCTGCTCGGCGAATGCTCTACACAGGCTGCGAGGGATTTCTAGCATCAGTTCGGGACGCGCGGCAGGACTACGCAAACGTCGAGCCTAATTCCGTTGAGGCGGAGTTCCCCGACGTGTTTCCGAGCGAACTACCCGGCATGCCGCCCGATCGAGAGATTGAATTCACTATTGACACATTTCCGAACACGCAGCCGATCTCCAAACCTCCATACAGAATGGCCCCTGCAGAGCTGAAGGAACTAAAGTGCCAACTCCAAGGATTACTTGACCGTGGGTTCATCCGTCCAAGCGTGTCTCCTTGGGGCGCTCCCGTGCTCTTCGTGAAGAAGAAGGACGGAACTCTACGCCTATGCATTGACTACAGAGAATTGAATAAGGTCACAATCAGAAACAAATATCCTCTGCCACGGATTGATGACTTGTTCGATCAACTACAAGGAGCAGCAGTGTTTTCAAAAATCGATCTTCGCTCGGGTTATCACCAGCTGAAGATTAAGCCAGAAGACGTACCCAAGACTGCTTTCAGAACCCGCTACGGCCATTACGAGTTTTCCGTGATGCCGTTTGGACTAATGAATGCTCCTGCTGCATTCATGGATACGATGAACCGTGTCTTTAGGCCCTTCATCGATAAATTCGTGGTGGTGTTTATCGATGACATCTTAGTGTACTCGAAGACTAGGGATGAGCACGCAGGACACCTGCGGATGGTGCTGCAAACCCTTCGAGACCACAAGTTGTATGCCAGATTAAGCAAATCAGAATTTTGGCTGGACAGTATTTCATTTTTGGGGCATATCATCTCCTCGGAAGGCATCTCAGTTGATTCGAAGAAAATAGAAGCAATCACGCAGTGGAAACGACCGGAGTCAGCTAGCGACATCCGAAGTTTCCTTGGCCTGGCAGGGTACTACCGAAGATTTATACAAAATTTTGCTAGGATTGCTTCGCCCTTGACGCAGCTCACACGGAAGGGTGCAAAGTTTACTTGGACGGACGACTGTGAAGCTTCGTTTACGGAGTTAAAGCAGCGCCTCGTCTCCGCCCCGGTCCTTACTTTGCCAAATGGACCAGATGACTTCAAAATATATAGCGATGCATCGGGAAGGGGACTAGGATGTGTCCTGATGCAACGTGACAAAGTGATCGCCTACGCGTCTAGACAGCTAAAGCCTCACGAGCAAAACTACCCAACGCATGACCTCGAGCTTGCCGCGGTAGTGTTTGCATTGAAGCTGTGGCGCCACTATCTTTATGGAGTGCCGTGTGAAATCTATACAGACCACAAAAGTTTGAAATACTTGTACACTCAAAAGGATTTGAATCTTCGGCAGCGGCGATGGCTTGAACTCCTAAGCGACTTTGACCTCATGATCAGATACACGCCTGGCAAAGGAAACGTCGTAGCTGACGCACTGAGTCGAGTGTTTGCAGGAAGTTTGGCTATTGATGATAGGCTGCGCCGGGATCTTGAATCACTGGGCATTACTTTGAAAATCAGATACACAAGGTGGGCGCAAGTATCACAACTGCGCCTCGAACCCGACTTGTTACAACGAGTAAAGACCGCTCAGAAGGACGACCCATTCCTGCAAAAGATTCATGCTCTTATCTCAGCAGGGAAGGCGTCCGACTTTGCGGTAAGCACGGATGGGATGCTTCGAGTGAAGGGGAGACTGTGCGTTCCAAGCGACGCGGCCCTCAGGGAAGAGATACTCACGGAAGCCCACTATTCTAGCTATACTTCTCATCCGGGTAGCACAAAGATGTATCGGGATCTTCGTACGACGTTTTGGTGGCACGGCTTGAAAAAGGATGTGGCGCAGTTTGTGTCGCATTGCATGGCTTGTCAACGAGTAAAGGCCGAACACCAGAAACCAGGCGGAGAACTGCAGAGCCTTGCTATTCCGGAGTGGAAATGGGATGATATAACGATGGATTTTATCGTTGGTTTGCCAAGGACGCAACGGGGACATGATGCAGTCTGGGTTATCGTCGATCGACTCACCAAGTCAGCTCACTTTCTGCCTATCAAATCTACTTGGAGTGCCGACCGCCTGGCTCAGATATATCTCAACGAAATCGTTCGACTCCATGGCGTGCCCGTAACCATAGTCTCCGATCGAGATGGTCGATTCATATCACGTTTCTGGGGAAGCCTGCAGTCAGCAATGGGGACGAAGTTGAAGTTTAGCTCCGCCTACCATCCACAGACCGACGGCCAAACCGAGCGTGTCAACCAGATCCTCGAAGACATGTTGCGACTCTGCGCCTTGGACTTGAAGACGAGTTGGGACCTTCATCTACCTTTAGCTGAATTTGCTTACAACAATAGTTATCAATCGAGCATTCAAATGGCGCCGTATGAGGCGTTATACGGGCGGAAGTGTAGATCTCCTATCTGCTGGGACGAAGTTGGGGAACGACAAATACTTGGCCCTGAGCTCGTCGAGCAGACCGTCCAGAAAGTCCGGCTGATTCGGGATAGATTGAAGGTAGCTCAAAGCCGCCAAAAGAGCTACGCGGACACACATCGAAGACCGCTAGAGTTCCAAGTAGGCGACCGAGTATTCCTCAAGGTCTCGCCCATGCGAGGGGTCAGCAGGTTCGGAGCGAAGGGAAAGCTAAGTCCAAGATTTGTCGGCCCGTTCGAAATACTAAAGCGGGTTGCCTCAGTTGCATATCAGATTGCTCTACCACCATCCCTATCCGACGTACACGATATATTCCATGTTTCACAGCTTAGGAAATATGTGTACGACCCGAGCCATGTGGTAGACCTCGACCAACTGAACCTACAAGCCGACTTGACGTATGTAGAACAGCCTGTGCAAATTTTGGATAGAAAAGAAAAGCTGCTTCGGACTCGTTCGGTTCCTCTAGTGCGCGTGCTTTGGCGGAATCACTCAGTCGAAGAATCTACTTGGGAGCTTGAATCTGATATGAGGGAACGGTTCCCCTCGTTATTTCATAGTGGTAGGTTTTATTCCTTAAGTTTCGGGACGAAACTTCCAATTGGTTGGGTAGGATGTGGTGCCCCGTTCCCCCTATTCGGGGAGCGCGGCTAAGAAATACTAAGACGGTATCGTTCGATCGGGATAGATTGAATTAAGAACTCGTCCTCGTTATGGATTTGTTTCTTCGGAATCGATTCCCATATTCAGTGGACCGCGCCCCAAGGATCGACTTAGCGGCAGAGTCAGGAGGGACCTCTCCGCTGCATTCTTTTGTTGCCTAGTTTTCGCTGTCGCTTGTTGCTTTCGTGCCTTGAGTTGGATTTCGGATTTGTTTGGGTTTTTTTGAACGGTTTCGATGGATTTCATTGCTTCGTTCTTAGGACTGCACTTCAATTCCGATAATGGAAAGAGAGGAAGAAGTACTGATCAGCTGTTCGTGTCAATACAGGTGATCCAGCACTAGGCGTCGCTCAAGCGGACTCCTAAATCACTTCCTCCTTCCAACCACTAAAAGTGAGTGGCTACCAACCCGATTAGCTAGCCCTTCTTGCTAGTCTTCACATCTAATTCTCGTGTTCGTGCTTGCCCCGATCAAACGATACCAAGTATTAACTAAAAGATATCAAGATAAGGGAAATAGACTTGGATCTGTATGCTTGTCATTAAAACGTGTGAACGGTTACTTACTACGTGCTTGCCTATTCAAAATGTTTACCATATACATATATACAAGTTAGAATGCTTACTTCTTCTTCTATAAATATGCTTTATGTAGAACATCCTTGTCATGCATCAATTATTCAGGGAGACTATGCAAAATACATCACACAATGCTATATATCCCCTGATTTCAATGCCTCAGCTACATAAATGCAAACTTAACACAAACGCCGTTGATCACGGACAACTTGTGCACAAGGCCTCTCGGTTCCTGCGGACGGTCGCTGGGGCACTGGCACCGATCCGATCCGGACGGAACCTCAAGATTAGTCTCTCCCATAGGCGAGATGGCGTGCAGCGATACATGTGCCTCCGTCACCTTAGCCTGAGACTAAGACCGTCCATTATGGCATCAAAGCCAGTGATCCCCTCGTATATTTAAACCTGTAGAAACTAACTTGTGTCTTCTTGACAGGGAAGGCAAGGTAAGTATTGTGCAGGTGGTTCAGACGGACAGGTAAATGTCACCGAACGGTGACGAGTCATTTCAATGATTCTATATCTATGTCTTATTGTAAAATGAACTAAGGCAAGATAGAAACCCACAAATATGCATGCTTCATTAAAAACAACGTGTTGATTGGTATAGTTGGGATAGCTTGCCTTCACCAGTACGTTTCGATGTACTGACCCTCGTTGAAACAGGTTCCCCGCGCTAGGAAGAACCGAGCGAGGAGCAGGAGACAAACCCCCAATCCAGTCCAGCTGTAGGCACGCCTCGACCGTGCCACCTTAGAAGCATTTTGAAGAAGAAGCCCTTTGAAGAAGAAGCTAGCCACCGAAGCAATCATGCAGCTCCGTGGCAAGGCAGTCGTTCCGTCCCAAGGTCTTATATTTTGAGTTTAGTAAGGGATGTAATGTACAGGACTGCTATCTCATTTTGTGTCCACACTTTTGTAAGCCCATAGAGGCAATCCATATGACTCAGTTCAGGGAGTTTGTAATAGATGTTCATATTATCAATAAAAAGAGAACTTTTTCATGTTTCAATCTGTGTTCAATTATCTGCGTACTCTGAATATGTGCTCGCTATGCGAAACAAAAATACTTAGCCTTGTGCGGTGCGCAACCTAGGCCCGCACGGCGATCACGCCCGGGGGACGACTATCGATTCCACGGAATCGGGGCGTGACACTGACGGGACCGTAGCGTCGGCAGTTGGCTGCACGGAAGCAGGGAGCCTGCCGAGGCTAGCGGGTCTAAAACCACTCACGTGCCGACACGGCCGCACCCGAGGCTGCCGCACGCCGCCCAAATCGTACCCCCGCAAGGAGCCGCAAGGGCTCGACCCGCGGGAGATACGGATCGGGTCAGCTTCGCAGCAGCACCGGGTGCTCCGCCGAGCACGACGAGGCGAATCGCTCGTTCTGCCGTCCTTTCCAGCAGTTCATGGCGCCGCGACGGGTCGCGGCGCTCGCTCGCAGGGCCGCAGCGAGGAGCTCGCTGCACGATCGAGGGGCGGGTTGCACCGCAATGAGCGAGGCGACGAATTTAGCTCGTTCGGGGTCGTCGTCGCATCTCCGCGGCGACGCATTCCGGTCGCATCGCACAGTGCGCACACGGCCGCGCACCCGCGCCCCGTGGCCTCGCACAGCTCGCATCGCACGAGGGTCCGTGGTGCAACTTTCGTTCTTGCTGCACCGAGCGCGGCAACGATAGGGTCGGGTCGGGGGGATTTCGTTCGCACCGCGGTGCCTTTGGTCCGCTCGCATTTCGTTGCCCGCCTCAAATTTCAGCCCAACACACTGCTTCCCCCTATAATAGATTTGCAGTTTTATTGTGGGGCTGACTCCGGGGGACCAAAGTGCTTGAGGAGCTTGTCATTTCTAGAGGAAACTTGCCCAACCCCCCGCCCGCACGGGGGCAAGGAGCAGCCACGAGACGCGGCTGTTTCTGTCGCACAGCAGGGGGACCGCAGCGCGCGCGCAGAAACTGCTGCAACGCAGCGCACCGCGCCCCTGGAATCCCTCGCCTCGCTCGAGCGATGCCGCCGCTCGATGCGCGGGTCGCCTCAGCGCGGCGCCGCGCGCACGGGTCAGCCGCGTTGGACGCATCGTGGAGCACGGGATCGTCGAAATCCTCGCCTCCGTGCGGACGGGCCTGTCGCGCGCGACGAAACCCTCCGCGAACACCACCTTCCCCCTATAATAGATTTGCAGTTTTATTGTGGGGCTGACTAGGGGGGACCAAAGTGCCCGAGGAGCTTGTCATTTTTTGTGCCGCGCCGCAACGCGAAACCGTGCGCGCGATACAGCGTGTCAGGCCCACGCCGTGGGCAGAATCTGCCGCGGGGCGCAGAAACTGCCGCGGGGCGCAGAATCTGCCGCGGGCCGCTCACGTTGCTCGCCCCCGGTCGGCCGATACGGCCTGTCAGGCCCACGCCCGTGCACAGAAACTGCTTGCGTGCGCAGGAAGTGCTGCAACCGCACGGTTTCTCTGCCCCGTGCGGCCTGTACACCCTGTCAGCCCCGCCCCCGTGCACACAAACTGGTTGGGTGCGCAGAATGTGCTGCAACTGCAGCGTGGCTCTGCCCCGTGCGGCCGATACACCCCGACAGCCCCACGCCCGTGCACAGAAACTGCTTGCGTGCGCAGAAACTGGTGCGTTTGCTAAGTTTGTCTGCCCCCGTGCGCAGAAACTGCTCCGTTTGCTACGTTTGTCTGCCCCCGTGCACAGAAACTGCTTGCGTGCGCAGAAACTGGTGCGTTTGCTAAGTTTGTCTGCCCCCGTGCGGCCGATACACCCCGACAGCCCCACGCCCGTGCACAAAAACTGCCTGCGTGCACAGAAACTGGTGCGTTTGCTACGTTTGTCTGCCCCCGTGCGCAGAAACTGCTCCGTTTGCTAAGTTTGTCTGCCCCCGTGCACAGTTTGTCTGCCCCCGTGC
>JAYESA010000043.1:885000-887500 GCA_036927795.1 Iris macrosiphon | reverse complement strand
ACACGATTGCGCTGCAAGCTATCCAGTCCCGAACACGACGACTACACACGAGTTCCGCCCGGATCGGATCGGTGCCAGTGCCCCAGCGACCGTCCGCAGAACCAATACCTTGTGCACAAGTTGTCCATGATCGAACACGATGAACAAGTTAACAGTCATGCATTTTAGGCAACACGAATGCAAGAACACGAGTACACGACAAGCAGTATTGCATGATTTATTTTGCATAGCCTCCCTGAACATTTATGCATATACAAGATGTATTCTACTTAGCACGTTTATAGAACATTTGCACGAACAAGCATACGATAAGGCAACAGTTCACAGGTTTGATTGACAAGCATAATAACCAAGTATATTTGTCTTTTATCTTGGTTTCTTTTATTATTATTTGGTATCGTTTGATCGGGGCAAAGAAGAGTGCAGATTGATTAGCTGTGAAGCTTGGAAGCAGGACTAGCTAATCGGGTTGGTAGCCACTCACTTAGATTTTGGAAAGAAGAAGGAGGCGCTTCACGACTCCGTTCTTTGGAATGGAAAGTATTATATAGAGCAGGAGGAAGCTTCGTTCACCTGCATTACGAATAGCTCGATTAATACTTCTTCTCTCTTTCCAATCTCGAAATAGAAGTGCAAGTCAATGAACGAAAACAATGAAAACCATCGAAACCGTTCAAGGAAAACAAGCAAATCCCAAAACCAACTCAAAGCACGAAAGCAATAAGCGACATCGAAAACCGAGGCAATAAAAGATAGCAGCGGAGAGGTCCCTCCTGACTCTGCCGCTAAGACGATCCTTGGGGCGCAGTCCACTGAATATGGGAATCGATTCCGAAGAAACAAATCCATAACGAGGACGAGTTCTTAATTCAATCTATCCCGATCGAACGATACCGACTTGTGTTTCTTAGCCGCGCTCCCCGCACCGGGGGAACGGGGCGCTACATCCTACCCAACTAATTGGAAGTTTCGTCCCGAAACTTAGGGTAGAACTTACCGTTAGGGATTATTGCGTTCAGGACGACGATCAGGAAGGTTCGGGCAGGAATTAATAGCATGGCCTGATCGTCCACAAGCGAGGCATAACCCAAGTCTCATGCGGCAGTCTTTCTTATCGTGTCCAAGCTTCTTGCAGAATTGACACTTATTGCTCCAATGCTTGCCACCGTTGTACGGACGCTTTGTAGCATTGTTTCCTCTGTCGTTGCTTTGGCGTTTGTGACTGGATGTATGCACAGCGCCGGCAGGAACGTGAGGATAGTGTGGTTCGAGCGACAGAGCGTGATTCATGACTTCACGCATTGTCCGATACTGAGGAACGGCTACGTGCGAATGGATGACAGGGCGTAGTCCACCTTCAAACCTTCTAGCTCGACTCGCTGCATCAGGTAAATAGGCCCTAGCGAATTTGGAGAGTCGGTTGAATTCGGCGGAATACTCTTTAACTGTCATGCTGCCTTGCCGCAGCTGCACGAAGTCGTTTTCCATCTGACGTTGGACTGGAGGGGGTACATACTCCTCTTCGAACGCGGCACGAAAAGTCGTCCACGAGATCGCCTCCTCTCCGTGATCAAATTGGAGAGATCGTCGATGCACGTCCCACCAATCGTGTGCGTTGAGGCGGAGCTGCAGTTGCGCGCAGGAGACGCGCTTATCTTCGGGGACCTCTAACAGAGCGAAGTGATCTTCAAGTTCGGCCAACCAATCTAGAGCTACGACTGGGTCCTCAGTCCCGTTGAATGGGGTGTTGCAGACTTTCTTGAAGCGGCCAAAGTCGAAGGCAGTCACGTCCCTCGCTCTTGGAATTTGCGGTGTCTCTACTTCAAGCACGGGCTGCTCCACCGGAATCGTTGTTGTCGCGGCGGAATGGTTGGCAGCCAAAGTCTGAACGATCTGATGCAGGGTATCTACCTGCTTCTGTTGGACTGAGAATCGTGCTTCTATATTGTCTTGAAACTTGAGCTGACTCTCTTCCGCTCGCTTCTCGGCCCGTTCATGGCGAGCCTCGTCCCTTTGTTGGTTTTCCCCCAACATCCGCAATATTTGCTGAACGGGATCGATGCTTGGCGTGGCTCGCTGGCTTCCTGAACTTCCCGAAGTGCCCGAACTACTTCCTTGGCGTTGCATTTCGTCCGGGACTTGCGCTGCAGATTGCGCAGGGTTCATTCCTTCAAAAGAAGGTAAATTACATTAGGATCATAATGTATTATGGACTTATTGCATGAACGTATCTCATTTTGGCCTAGCGAGTTCAAGAGTTCGCACAGGAATTTGATCGTTAAAGGAACTTTTCCAGCACGAAGTCTAAGGAACTTTGAATCTGTGCTCTGATACCACTATGTCACGCCCCGAGGCGTCCCCCGAGCCGTGACCGCCGTGCGGGCCTGGAGTTGCGCCCGCACAAGGCCTTTTTAATGATTTGCATAGCAAGCACGCATTCAGAGTACGCAGATAAATTGAAACACAGATTTGAAACATAGAAAAGTTCTCTTTATTGATA
>JAYESA010000043.1:752500-755000 GCA_036927795.1 Iris macrosiphon | reverse complement strand
AAGGGCAAGCAGTAATCTAGGTTTGAGGCAATCCTAGACAAGTCGTTTGTACTTGTTCATTTGGTTATTCACTTGCACAAGCTTCGATCTTGGCATATCGCTTAGACTGGATCGTGCGCACTTTCGAAGGGCCCCTCTAGCGTGAACCCGTTAACCAGCTTAGTGATAGCGAAGTCTCAGCACTCGAGTTTCACCTTTTTCTAAGTCTTGGATGGTGCACTAGTTCAAGGCATCCCTCGAATAGATGCATTCAACCAAACTTAGGGTTAGTGAAAATCGGACAAGCTACTAGCGATACTCTCGAAGGGTTCGCACAGGTTGGCACAAAGGCCACTCGCAGCATACAACCAGACAAGCAAGCATATCATTCAAAACGTATTTTGAAAGTATTTAGACTTATTGTTGGAACATCCCATCGAGGCATTGAGAGAGAGCACGCACATAACCCACGAACGAGCTTTCGAAACAGAGATATCGAATCGAAGTCCAAAGGCGTAGAAGCCAGGCTCTGATACCAACATGTTACGCCCCGATCTCCCGCAGGCAATCGGCCGTTCCCGCTAGGCGGGAATCACCCTCGCCAGCGCTCCCGCGGAACGATCGCTTAACCCATCCGGGCGTGATGCCGCACGAGCGTGAGCCACACCCGTGCAAGGCCATGGTTCATTGGCTGGCGGTTAGAGTTCTAAGCCACAGAGTCGCACAGATTGTCCGAGTGCAGCGGAGTCATGAACGCATAGGCGATCGGTAACAGGTTCACTGAATCGATAATTATAGCGGAAGCATTGA
Organism: Iris macrosiphon; assembly: GCA_036927795.1. Lineage (NCBI taxonomy): Eukaryota > Viridiplantae > Streptophyta > Magnoliopsida > Asparagales > Iridaceae > Iris > Iris macrosiphon. The sequence goes on along the minus strand of JAYESA010000043.1, from coordinate 754,211 downwards.
AACAAGTAAAGTAATCTCTTTATTGATATGAACAAGTATTACAGGCGGCGTATAGCCGAGATTACAAGTCGCTCGAGCCTCTCTCTCTGAAACAGTAACGCGTGCCAAGTGGCTACAACTGTGGAATATTTTGTACAGGCGATGGTCAGGCGATGTTCACAACTTATGTCTTGTATATGTGCTTCAGTCCCGGACGCACCGTTGCAAGGCTTCAGAGGGAACTCCTGGCCTTAGCACGCACGAAGGAGGCGTCCGCACCGCACGAGGTTCTTCCGCACCCTGCATATCAAACTGGTGGATTATCAGTACATTGAATGCACTGGTGGGGAAGCTACTCGCCCGCTCGACAAATCCAAACACGTAGTACAGGTTTCGTGCACAACTATTAAGTTGTCTTTCTAGTTGCCTTAGGATCAGTTTCATGCAAACATTGAATAGCTATCGTGTCGGGCAGTGCGCCGTGCGATGTTTGAGGAAACACAGCGAGACTTACCATCTCCTTCCCTGTCCAAGGCAAACATTGTTAATTCAAGCACGGGCAAGTATAAGCATTCAGGAGCAAAGCATATGCAACATGCAAACACGAGGGTCATTTAACATGGTCGTTCAGGTGTTTATTTGTTCTTGATGCGATGCAGTGACTCGCACGCGGATAGCCGCTAAGCGAGGATGACTTATCTATATGAACATGAGTCGCTGGCGGAGCCATTACTGGACGTAGTCGAGGACAAGGATAGCATGCTACGCGTATACACGAGGCACACGAATACGATGCGTTGCAAGCTATCCTCCCTGCACACGAGACTACACACGAGCTCCATCCGGACCGGATCGGCCCCAGTGCCCCGGTGACCGTCCGTGGAACTAGTCCGCGACATGCAAGTCAGGGTTAACCAATCTCAGGCAACACGATTTAACCAATCTCAGGCAACACGATTTATTAGACCAATCTCAGGCAACACGATTACACGGGATACACGAGAACACGCGTGCACTAGAACACGAGAACACGAGTGCACGGGAACACGAGTATACGAGTATACGGGATACTTGAATCTTGGTTCTGTACAGTAACTTGTCTTTATATGCATTCCCCTGGTTCGGGGCTGCCTTGGTGACCTAACGGTCCCGGATACTTGCAGGTTCGTTCAGGCACAGAACGACTACGTAGTAGTCTTCCGGGTTTGGATGAAAACATGGCAACATTACAAGCAGACAAGCATGCGTTTCTAAGTAACATAAGCAATCACGTTTGCTCGGGCCCGAAGGTAGTCCGAGAGATGAAACCGTTAAGGGACTTAGCATGCGAGGGTCTGAATATAAGCAGTATTTTCTTTTCCATGTTCTAGCAAGCAATATGAGTTGGGATTATTCCCATAGCTAGGTGCGTTGGATTTATTAGCATGCAGGGGTGATTCACCTAGCGACTAGCATGAATATTCCAGATTTTATGTGTGCTGGCTAAGCAAAGGCAAGTTCACCGTAGCCACCCACCTTAGCGATGATTCGCCTCGGTAGAGCGATACGTCTGAGCGAGCCTCTAAAAGTCCAAGCCGGATTCCTGTAGGGACAAGTCTGGATATCCTTTGCTTCTTGATCGAGGCAAAGCAGGTCGGGACAGCTGCACGATTGCCGTTTGAGACGGCAGTCCGCTTGAGCGGAACAGGGTGTTACACCCGCAAGGGCTCGACCCGCGGGAGATACGGATCGG
>JAYESA010000043.1:670000-672500 GCA_036927795.1 Iris macrosiphon | reverse complement strand
GTAAATTCAATATGCTGCTTAACTGTAAATGAACTAAGGCAAGATAGAAACCAACCAAATATGCATGCTTCACTAAACAACGTGTTGATTGGTATAGTCAGGCTAGCTCGCCTTCACCAGCATGTTTCGATATGCTGACCCTCGTTGAAACAGGTTCTCCGTACTAAGGCGAACCGAGCGAGGAGCCGAAGTCGTCTACCCGATCCAGTCCAACTGTTGGCGCATCTTCACCGCGCCCCCGAAGCATTTTGGAGTCAGGAGCCTGCAACTCTTCATACACAAATGCAGCTCCGTGGCAAGGCGATACTCCAGCCGGGAGGTCCTTATCGTTTTGAGTTTATAAAAGGATGTAATGTACAGGACTGCTATCTCATTTTGAGTCAACCCTTTTGTAAGCCGTTCGGCATATTAGCTGACTCGTTCAAGAGTTTGTAATAGATGTTCATTATCAATAAAGAGAACTTTTCTATGTTTCAAATCTGTGTTTCAATTTATCTGCGTACTCTGAGTATGTGCTTGCTATGCGAATCATTAAAAAAGCCTTGTGCGGGCGCAACTCCAGGCCCGCACGGCGGTCACGACTCGGGGGACGCCTCGGGGCGTGACATAGTGGTATCAGAGCACAGATTCAAAGTTCCTTAGACTTCGTGCTGGAAAAGTTCCTTTAACGATCAAATTCCTGTGCGAACTCTTGAACTCGCTAGGCCAAAATGAGATACGTTCAGGCAATAAGTCCATAATACATTATGATCCTAATGTAATTTACCTTCTTTCGAAGGAATGGATCAAGCGTAATCTGCAGCGCAGCCACCGATCGAAACACAAGAGAGCAGTTCGGGCAATTCGGGAAGCTCTCGAAGCCAAAGAGGCATGTCTCAAGTCGACCCGCTTGAGCGGGTAATGCAAATGTTAGAATCGCAACGACAACGAGACGATGCTCGCCAAGCTAAGCTCGAGAGTAATCTAGAGACCCGATTCTCAGTCCAACAGAAGCAGGTCGATACCCTGCATCAGATCGTTCAGACTTTGGCTGCCAACCATTCCGCCGCAACAGCAGCGACTCCGGTGGAACAGCCCGTGCTTGAAGTGGAGACGCCTCAAATCCCAAGGCCGAGGGACGTGATTGCCTTCAACTTGGGCCAATTCAAGAAAGTCTGCAACACCCCGTTCAACGGGACTGAGGACCCAGTAGTAGCTCTAGATTGGCTAGCAGAACTTGAAGACCACTTCACTCTGCTAGAGGTCCCCGAAGATAGGCGCGTCGCCTGCGCGCAACTGCAGCTCCGCCTCGACGCACACGATTGGTGGGACGTGCATCGACGATCTCTCCAACTTGATCACGGAGAGGAGGCGATCTCGTGGACGACCTTTCGTGCCGCGTTTGAAGAGGAGTTTATACCGCCTCCAGTACAACGCAAAATGGAAAATGACTTCGTGCAGCTGAGGCAGGGCAGTATGACAGTTAAGCAATACTCCGCCGAGTTCAACCGACTCTCGAAGTTCGCTAGGGCCTATTTACCTGATGCAGCGAGCCGAGCTAGAAGGTTTGAAGGTGGACTACGCCCTGCCATCTATTCGCACGTAGTCAACAATCAGTACGGAACAATGCGTGAAGTCATGAATCACGCCTTGTCGCTCGAACCACTCTATCCTCACGTTTCCACCGGCGCTGTGCATACCTACAATCACAAACGCCAAGGCAGCGAGGGAGGAAACAACGCTGCAAAGCGTCACAATGATGGTGGAAAGCAGAAGACAAATCCCAACCAAACATGTAACTTCTGTAGGAAGCCAGGGCACCTGTTCAAGGATTGTCGAAAGCGACTCGGGAATTGCCTCCGTTGTGGTGATCCAACCCATCGGGTGGATGCTTGTCCTGTCCCGGATCGCCGCCCTCGACATAATGCTCCCTAACGGTAGGCCCTATTCTTAAGTTTCGGGACGAAACTTCCAATTGGTTGGGTAGGATGTAGCGCCCCGTTCTCCCGGTGCGGAGAGCGCGGCTAAGAAACACAAGACGGTATCGTTCGATCGGGATAGATTGAATTAAGAACTCGTCCTCGTTATGGATTTGTTTCTTCGGAATCGATTCCCATATTCAGTGGACTGCGCCCCAAGGATCGGCTTAGCGGCAGAGTCAGGAGGGACCTCTCCGCTGCTATCTTTTATTGCCTCGGTTTTCGATGTCGCTTGTTGCTTTCGTGCTTTGAGTTGGTTTTGGGATTTGCTTGTTTTCCTTGAACGGTTTCGATGATTTTCATTGTTTTCGTTCATAGACTTGCACTTCTATTCCGAGAATGGAAAGAGAGGAAGAAGTATTAATCGAGCTGTTCGTGTGCAGGTGAACGAGCAGTAGGCGGCTTGCGAACGGAGTCGTGAAGCGCCTCTTTCCTTCTTCTTTCCAAAATCTAAGTGAGTGGCTACCAACCCGATTAGCTAGCTCTGCTTCCGAGCTTCACTCCTTCGCCCCGATCAAACGATACCAAGTAATAATAAAAGA
>JAYESA010000043.1:620000-622500 GCA_036927795.1 Iris macrosiphon | reverse complement strand
ATACACGTCTGTCTGAAATCATGACACTCAGAATCCTCGCCACGCCAGTAAGCATAGATGCGATAAACGATAGGTTTCGTAACTAAGGTATGCACTCTATAATCATGTCGTCTAGAATCTTCGCCACGCCAACCGGTATGGCTGCGAAAGACTCTAAGCTTCATAGCTATAGTATGTACATCCAAGTCAGGTTCCTACGTTCTCGTCACCACAGCTAATATGGCTGCGATAAATTCTAGGTTCCATAACCAAAGTAGACGTTTTACCTTCCTCACTGTCCTCATCAATATATGTCATCAGATGATACCATAAATCCTAGTCCGTAAAAATTCATCTCAATTTTGAAATCAACTCAACAACGATACCAGGAATTAAAGTTAACAACTGGTCAACAAGAATCAAACTCAACAATGATACCAAGATTTTAATTTAAAAAAAACTGCTCAACAAGAATCAAGTTAAGTAACAACAAGCGAGAGCGGACGGAAACAAGGAAAGATTTAAATTGAAAATAAGATTCTCATGGGGTCATCCCAGGAAATCTTTCAAGAATTTGTGATTGAGTATCCTCTCTCATCCTAGTATCCTATGTCCTATATTTAATAGCAGGTACGCAGTAGTATAACAAGGATGCCACACTACTACGACATCGCACATCTCGCGAAGTCAGACCTGCATGGGCCACCACTAAAAACGTGTCACGACCCGCACCCGGTTTAGGGGCACGAGTGCGTGGGTACGTCCAGCCTACGCCGCAGCATCGGCGGTAGAACGCTGTCTAGGTCAAGTGCTATCTAGATAATCTCACACTAGTATCCAACTCCATAAGGAGACACGGATAACACTAAAATAAATCTAGAAATACTCAATCACAACTACAGCACGATAGGAAATGAAGAAATAAAAGAATACAGCACAAGTCTAATGATAACATAACATACCTGCAATCCTTAACTTCCAATCCCCAAGTGTCAGAAACCAGTCTACTAATGTCACAGTCTGGAAAAATATTTTCCAGTCAGGAAGGAGCAAAGTACATCTCTAAATAGCAGTTCTATATAAATGACATAAACTATGTAGCAGTTCTAGATGGAAACATACCAGATGCATGTATAAGTACGGGAGATGTACAATGAGAGAAGTACTGGAAATACTGTAAGTAAATGCAGGAAAAGAAACAATATGTCCATGAGCAAGAATTCTATGACTAAGTGTGTGAGTACTAGCTTTAACATGTGATCGGCTTGGGATCTTGATCAGGCTGGTTACATGTGATTAGCTATGATTCATGGAAGGTCAGGCTAACCGTTGGTTAGCTATGATGCAGGGAGAGGTCAGGCTAATCACACGTAACAGCTATGAGGCATGGAGATGGTCAGGCCGCACCCGACGTGAGATGTGGGGTGAGCTATGATGCATGGATAGTTGGGTATGATCACATATCTACACTAAAATACTCCCCAAACCCCCGACTGGTATAGTAGATCCAATCATGGTACGCTATGGCACGGGATTCCCTAGGAAGGTAGCAAATCTCCCCGGGAATCAGTGTCTGTACACGCACAAGATAACAAGAAAAACAAGTCTTGTACAAGCTACACCATGAATAAGGAATAACATCTCATGACGAGATCCGCGTATACCAATCCGTGTAACCAACGTGTCGAGAACATGTATATTTACACTAGATACAGTGAACATAGGAGATATCATAAATTAGAAACTAATCAGAGAATGTACTTGCCTTGGGTCCTTAGCTGGTAAAACCAATGTCCTGTTCCAGAGTATCCCCTGGGTAAACCAACAGTCCTAGGTTTCCGGCGAGGTCGGCCGGCCAGGGCGTCGGCGCGGCGGTTCGACGTGGAGCTCGAGGCAGCGGGCTCGGCGCTCGAGGGGGCGGCTCGGCGCTCGAGGGCAGCGGCTTCGAGGAGACGGCGGTTTCCTGGCTTCAGCGGCGACGACGACGTCGACTCAGCGGCGGCGGCTTCGTGGAGACGTCGGCGGAGATCGACGACGAACCAGCGGCGGCGGCGTTCGATTCCAGCGGCGGGCCAGATCGAGGAGGCGGTCGACGGCTCCAGCGGTGGTGGCAGCGAAGCTCGGTCGACGGATCCCAGGCGGTTCAACCCAGGGCAGCGACAGGGCGGCGACGGCGGCTTCGTTCCAGCGGCGGTTCCGACAATCACTCGGCGGCTCTTCTAGGTTAGGGTTAGGGTTTGGGCGTGTCAGGGGGTCATGTCCGGGGCTGGACACGGCGGGGTACACTGTAGACGTGTCCGGTGTTGGACACGGATCTGATGTACTGTGGGCGTGGGGGTTGTGTCCGGGTGTGTCGGACACGGAAATTTGTTGTAATATGTAAATCTGGACACATGAAATGAAATGGATACGGTGGGACACCCGGGGTCGGACCCGAGGCCATCACGGCTGACACGGTGATGCTGGACACACGGACACGAGCACACAAGATGATGGTGATGGCTTGGGAATTGTGGAGGCT
>JAYESA010000043.1:575000-582500 GCA_036927795.1 Iris macrosiphon | reverse complement strand
TCGCGGGGCGCAGAATCTGCCGCGGGCCGCTCACGTTGCTCGCCCCCGGTCGGCCGATACGGCCTGTCAGGCCCACGCCCGTGCACAGAAACTGCTTGCGTGCGCAGGAAGTGCTGCAACCGCACGGTTTCTCTGTCCCGTGCGGCCTGTACACCCTGTCAGCCCCGCCCCAGTGCACACAAACTGGTTGGGTGCGCAGAATATGCTGCAACTACAGCGTGGCTCTGCCCCGTGCGGCCGATACACCCCGACAGCCCCACGCCCGTGCACAGAAACTGCTTGCGTGCGCAGAAACTGGTGCGTTTGCTAAGTTTGTCTGCCCCCGTGCGCAGAAACTGCTCCGTTTGCTACGTTTGTCTGCCCCCGTGCACAGAAACTGCTTGCGTGCGCAGAAACTGGTGCGTTTGCTAAGTTTGTCTGCCCCCGTGCGGCCGATACACCCCGACAGCCCCACGCCCGTGCACAGAAACTGCCTGCGTGCGCAGAAACTGGTGCGTTTGCTACGTTTGTCTGCCCCCGTGCGCAGAAACTGCTCCGTTTGATAAGTTTGTCTGCCCCCGTGCACAGTTTGTCTGCCCCCTTGCACAGAAACTGCTTGCGTGCGCAGAAACTGCTCCGTTTGCACAGTTTGTCTGCCCCCGTGCACAGTTTGTCTGCCCCCGTGCACAGAAACTGCTTGCGTACGCAGAAACTGGTGCGTTTGCTAAGTTTGCCTGCCCCCGTGCGCAGAAACTGCTCGCTGCCTTGCCCCCGGGCGGCCGCTACACCCTGTCAGCCCCACGACCGTGCACAGAAACTGCTTGCGTGCGCAGGAAGTGCTGCAACCGCACGGTTTGTCTGCCCCGTGCGGCCTATACACCCTGTCAGCCCCGCCCCCGTGCGCATAAACTTGTTGGGTGCGCAGAATGTGCTGCAACTGCAGCGTTGCTCTGCCCCGTGCGGCCGATACACCCCGACAGCCCCACGCCCGTGCACAGAAACTGCTTGCGTGCGCAAAAACTGGTGCGTTTGCTACCGTTCGCACAGTTTGTCTGCCCCCGTGCACAGAAACTGCTTGCGTGCGCAGAAACTGCTCCGTTTGCACAGTTTGTCTGCCCCCGTGCGTTTGCTAAGTTGGTCTGCCCCCGTGCGCAGAAACTGCTCGGTGCCTTGCCCCCGGGCGGCCGGTACACCCGGTCAGCCCCACGCCCGTGCACAGAAACTGCTTGCGTGCGCAGAAACTGGTGCATTTGCTAAGTTTGCCTGCCCCCGTGCACGGAATATGTTCGCGTGCGGCCAAATATGCTGCAACTCGTGGGTTCTCCGGCCCCGCGCGTCCGATACACCCACGGTTGGCCAATCCCGTGCGGGCGGGACGACCCGGTCGCCGTGCGCGTACACCGCCTTGCGTCGCGGGAGCTGCCGCCAAAAAGACTCATGTAGTCCGTAAAGTAAGCCCCTTTGTGAAACAAGTATTGTCCGGTACCCCTATCAGTGAGCGGGCATCCGTTTGGTGATCGTTTGTTTCGGTCGCGCCCCGGGGAGGTGGTGGCGGTATCGTGTGATAGCCACGGGGACAAGTAGTACTGGAGGATGCGGGCGTGTGAGAGCCCCGGGTACGGTTCTAGGTGGGGTCTACCGGCCTACCCCGGGACTTGGATGCAAGCTCCATGCGTCCGCCCTCGGGACGTGGCGTCGCAGCTAAGTAGTCGGTCTGGCGTGAGGGAGCGCCCGGTAGGTAAGTGCGGGTAGTGCGTCGCCCCGACGTGGCGCCCAAGTCGAGGGTCCTTGGGATGCGGGGTCCGGTCGCACGTCCAACCCTGGGGGGTACGTTTTGTTGGGAGATTGGGGGGGACGAATCTGTGCAACAAAGGGCTGGATCTCAGTGGATCGTGGCAGCAAGGCCACTCTGCCACTTACAATGCCCCGTCGCGTATTTAAGTCGTCTGCAAAGGATTCAGCCCGCCGACCGTTTGGAATTTCACTTCAAGGGTTCCCCCGCGGCACGTCCGCCGCGGAGGCGACATCCTTCGGTATGGGCCCATGGGGGCGGCGAGGCCCCTACTGTAACGACCCGTTCATTCCGTTCCCCCTGCTCGGGGAGCGCGACCAAGAAATGCTTACGACCGTCCGAACGGGACAGATTGAATCAAGATCCTTTCCTCGTTATGGATTGGTTTCTTCGGAATCAGGTCCCATAGTCAATGGATCGTGCGTCAAGGAAGGACTCGACGGCAGAGTAAAGAGAGGCCTTTCCGTTGTGTTGGTTTTCCTTGCCCGTTTTCGATTGCCGTTTGGTTGCCTTCGTGTTGGTTTTAGGACTTGCGTTTTCTTGAACGGTTTCAATGGATTTCATTATTTTCGTTCAAGAGGATTTCGCATTTCGTATCGAGCCTTGGAGACCGAAACAGAAGGTATTGATCATCCGTTGGTGCGTGCAGGTGATCGTGTAGACGACGCGCGAGCGGAGTCTTAGGGATCTCTGCTCCTTCTTCCTATACAACCGACTGTGTGAGTGGCTCTATTTCGATAAGCACCTTCTTTCCAAGGGCTCCGTTCATAATAAAATTGACTCAGTTATGCATTCAATCAAACGACACCACTTAAGTAATAAAGTTGGATAACAAGATATGATAAGAAGTAGGCTTGGAACACCCATTGCTTGTCACACAAAACCTTGCATAAATTCATTGATGCATGCATGTTCGTTTTGATGTTGAATGGGTTGGCATTTATTGATAGTTCAAAGTACTCTTCAGTAAGTTCAAGGTGTTCTTCTATAAACTGCTGCATGTTATTTCATATAACTGTTGGTTGATTGTGATAGTACACTAAAGCAGTTTCGTTCATGAATGTTCTTTAACATTGGCTAGTAAGTAAATCTATGAGGTAGAGTCATAGATATGGTCATGGGAATTCTTGTGCACAGGGGATCCAGGTTCCTGCGGACGGTTACCGGGGCACCGAGCCGTTCCGACCCGGGCGGAATCTACTTTCTTAGTACTGGGAGCGGGGAATTGTAGCGGGGCTAGCTACCCGCGCTGCAAGCGTCGCCGCCAGCCCAGACTAAACCCATGATGGCTAGTAGAACAACAAAGAAAAGATGTTGTGTATATTTAAACTGTGCAGACTAACTATGTCTTCGTGACAGGGAAGGCCATGGTAAGTTGTACAGGTGATTCAGACGGGACAGGTAAAGTCACCGAACGGTGGCACGTGAAGTTATGTTATTTTGTTCTTGCATATCTGCTAAATGTAATCTGATCTAGGCAAGAATAGAAACCCACCAAAGAGCATAAATGTTGTATGTTCATTTAAAACTCATCTAAGAGCTTGGTAAAGTTGAGCAGCTAGCCTTCACCAGTACTTTTCGAAGTACTGACCCTCGTTGTAGCAGGTCCCCCGGCGCAAGGCAACGCGGCGAGGAGCTGAAGCTCTCTCTCTCCGGACCCTTTGGGATTCTTAGCGGGTCGGGGCCAAGACCTTGGAGGCTCAAGCTGGAAGCCTTCCTCTTTCTCTCCGTGGCGGAAATGACGCTATAGCGATGGTGCTTCCCCGCACAACAAGAAGTTTTGGGTTTTGAAACTATGTAAAGGGACATAATGTATGGATCGGCTATCTCATTTTGCGTCCGAGTTTGTAAGCCCGTGGGGCATTTTATACTTTTGAGTCAAGCAATGTAACCGGGTGTTCATTATTAATAAAAGAGAAACTTTTCTATGCCTCAACCTTGTGTTATCTTATTTGTCTACTCTGTTGCATTGATCTAAAGAATATCCTTATGCCTAAGGCCTGGTGCACGCGCGCCCTACGCGTGCACGGCATCACGCCCGGGGGACGATTATCGGTTAGGCGAAATCGGGGCGTGACATATTGGTATCAGAGCTATGCTTCAGATCCTTTGATCTCTCAAAAGAAAGTTTCTAAAGAGGACTTTGTTCCTTCCGAGTAGACCCTTGAATTCGCTTGGCCAAAATGAGATGCGTTCCATACAATAAGTCCGAATATTTTTGAAAGGTGCGTGGGAATTATACGATCGCTTGGACGGGATTATGATATGAGGGCTTTTGTCCCAACTCACAGAGGATGTTGTGAGGAGAGACTCGTGTTATAATCGGCAAGTTATATGTCGATATGAAAACACCGAACGAGTAGAGTGCGAGATAAGAATATCGTTCAGACAGTGGGCAATGCACATGGCCTTTTGGCCAAATTGTGTTGAGTATCATGCACCAAGACCCTTGGTGCTAGTGAGTTGCAGCGAGATTTGGGTATCGTTGGGACGAGAATGAAGTTGACTTGGAGGGAAATCGATAGAGACGCTATCGGATTACCGCTAAGGCGAGTAATGGAAATCGTGTAGGAATTTCCGAAAATAAGTTGGACGGTTATTCATAACGATAAGTTATGATTTGAAGCATAGTCTGTAAAGAGGACTATGAATACAGGTGTATACGAGTCTAAGATCGCTAAGGCGATAAATAGGGACTGTATTGGAGTCATAGCAACGGCTTGGCCAGAGAATCGATTCCCGCTTTGAGGAACGAATTGAGCATACAAGTTAAGGATGCGAACGCGAATCAGGAGTTATTAGGACGACTCAATTCCTGAGTAGTGTATGCGATAAGTTCCCTGTTCGATTATGCAACTTGTGGATATAATGAGTTGTAAAGATTCAGGGAGTATGACTCGAAGAAAGCAGGCAATGTTTAGTTCGAACGAGTTACAATGAGTTGAATAAGGGATAAGGCTTACACCGAATAGAAGTTCAGGGTAATTGGAATCGATATCATGATCGGAAAAGACTTAAAGGATTGTACGAGCGAGCTTGAGTTGAAACAAGCAAATTACAAACTTGAGTCGAGATTGAATAATCTGAGATACGATCGAAATAAGTGCAATTAAAAATGATGTAGTGCACGAATGATAGCGTGCATGGAAAATTTGGATTTTGAGTAGGATATCGCTCGATAGAGTTCGGTTTGAGTACAAATGCGATGATTCCATATTTTGGGATTCTAGACTATAACAATGGTTGGGAGATAGCTCGGATTGATGCAAGTGGAAAGAATTATGATTTTGATGGATTGAGTTAAGCGGTAACAGATTTGGCTTGAAGTTTGGAAGAACGATCTTGAAATCAAGTTCAGGAAGATAACATTCAAAATCTGTCCTAGCGAGGACGATTATCCTGCGAGAGCGTCGACGTGGTGATTTCACGTACGGTAGGGATAAGCAAACTCAAGAGAACAGGCTCGGTGATTATTCCAAAACGAACTCGATGAATGGAAAGTATCAATGGGATAGACTTGGGTTTGGGAATTGATCTTAGTTGTTTGAGGAATGATAAGAGTAGACTAAGAAAATGAGTCTAAGGATTCTTCTCGAGGAGTTAGTCTAGAAACATAAAGTAAGAGATGTTGGACATTTTCATGAACGGATATGTAGATCGTGCTGGACGACTTAGAGTTCATGATATACATCGATGGTTTATAATGGAATTGTGGCTTGATAATACAAGTGTAGAAAGGGATGGATTCGTGAATTCTATCAAACAGGATAAAAGAGATAGTGTATGCAAATCGATAGGTTGGCCCTAAAACATGGGCGTATCGTGGGTTCGGTTGAACGAACGTGTTGGTGTGATAGGATGATCTGTGCTCGATGTTTAGAAATCTGAGTGAAACGAGCTTGGGTAGAATACCCGTGTAAAGGAACAATGGTTTGACCTTAGGGTGTTTGGGGCGAGCGTTGTGCAACACAGTTGCGCAATGAGTCGCAAACTTGAGTTGTACCTATGACTGTGTGTGCTGGCCTAGGGACTAGGCAGACGACCCTATGCCTTGAGTTAAACTGGAGTGGCTGACTTCAGAGTATCGTTCGGGAAGAATGATAGAACTGGGGCAACAAGACCTAGAGTTAGAATTTGGAATTAGAAATGTACACGAGCAACGTTCGCGTTGAAACAAACGTAATGCAAGATAGGACTCGGGTGATAATTGATTTGGTTGGATAGGTTACGCGACGGTAAAGGATAAAACGATAGCTGAATCGAACAAGAGTTCGGTCATTCATATAGCAGGACGATCTGCGTTTCAAAAGATTTTCACGAGTAGCTTGTCAGACTTAGCTGTCACTGAGCTTGGTTGAAATACACATATTTGGGGGACGCCTTGAATATGGGTACGATCCAGACTTAGCGATATGCATAACTCGGATGCAGCTGCAAAGGAAAATGTTCGGATTCGCATGGATGAGTATGGCAACTGAAGTGATTTAGCCTCAACCTAAATTTTCATAGAGGAAAGATTGTATCATTCCTCGTGCTACCGGGATAGTTCTGCGCTAAGGCGCAGTACGAGACTGAGTTTGGGGATGCGATAGTTGAACGAATAGATCATTCGGATAAAATGATTAAGCACTCGGACGAGCGTAACGAGTAAAAAACGAATAGAAAGTTAAGTTCGATTGGGCCAAGGGTGCAAAGGACTTGAGCGTACCCCAGGTAAGCAATTTAGCTCTGCGCTAAAGCGCAATATAGACTGAGTCAGAAAACGTTGGTGATTTGGGTGCGAATTTACTTAGCGAGATTGGACGGTGACTCAAAGAGAGTGATGCAAACGAGATTGGAAAATTAGCCCAAATTCAAACCTTCGGTTTAGGCGTAACGATGGGTTTCGATAGGCAACGTCAAGTAAAACTATCGAATGTGTTCGGATGCATTTGGTTCTTGTGAGAGGTAACATAACTAGTTGGGCAAGTCTACCCAATTATGAATCGTAAATGCCCGTTGAGTTATAGAATACCATGTGCTTGGGTAATACAGCCTTGCGCTAGGTGCAGTAGATTTTGAGAAGACGGAAGTACAACGATCGAGTTGAGTATAACTCGATAGCATTGGACGATAGAGTCGTTCGATAAGAATTGGCCAACATTGGCGTAACGCATGGTGAGAAAATAGAGGATTGTATTATTGAGACAGTCCTTGAAGGATAAGACGAGACGCATTGGGTAGTTTAGAAGTTATGCGATAGCGCGAGTTGCGCTCAGGAAGTCTCGAAGACGGAACCGTTCTGAGTGGTATGTGGTGTAACAACCTGCTCCGCTCAACCCGGAGGGCCGATTCAAACGGCACAAGTGTAGCTATTCAATCGCCTTGCTCAGCGAGATGGCTCGTTCGATGCAAAGGCTTTCATGCTGGGATCTTCAATGGTGTCGGACTTAGGCTATAAGAAGCGCGTCCAGGAGTCTAGCTCGACCGATGCGAAACATCGCTAAGGTGAGAGACCCCGGTGAACCTGTCTCTACTTAGCTGCACACTAAGAAGACGAATGTTACGTGCTAGTTTACAGGCGATAACCTTTGTATGCTAATAAAAAGAGATGAACGCACATAGCTAAGGGGATAACCCTGTCTTGTATCGTATAGAACATGGAAATCTTACTCGCTAGTTGCGTAGTCGACTTGGGTTAGTTGAATCTGCAAGCGGACTTGTCGTACGCGACAGAGCCTGACTAAATT
>JAYESA010000043.1:515000-517500 GCA_036927795.1 Iris macrosiphon | reverse complement strand
AGTTTGCCTGCCCCCGTGCACGGAATATGTTCGCGTGCGGCCAAATATGCTGTAACTCGTGGGTTCTCCGGCCCCGCGCGTCCGATACACCCACGGTTGGCCAATCCCGTGCGGGCGGGACGACCCGGTCGCCGTGCGCGTACACCGCCTTGCGTCGCGGGGGCTGCCGCCAAAAAGACTCATGTAGTCCGTAAAGTAAGCCCCTTTGTGAAACAAGTATTGTCCGGTACCCCTATCAGTGAGCGGGCATCCGTTTGGTGATCGTTTGTTTCGGTCGCGCCCCGGGGAGGTGGTGGCGGTATCGTGTGATAGCCACGGGGACAAGTAGTACTGGAGGATGCGGGCGTGTGAGAGCCCCGGGTACGGTTCTAGGTGGGGTCTACCGGCCTACCCCGGGACTTGGATGCAAGCTCCATGCGTCCGCCCTCGGGACGTGGCACCGCAGCTAAGTAGTCGGTCTGGCGTGAGGGAGCGCCCGGTAGGTAAGTGCGGGTAGTGCGTCGCCCCGACGTGGCGCCCAAGTCGAGGGTCCTTGGGATGCGGGGTCCGGTCGCACGTCCAACCCTGGGGGGTACGTTTTGTTGGGAGATTGGGGGGGACGAATCTGTGCGACAAAGGGCTGGATCTCAGTGGATCGTGGCAGCAAGGCCACTCTGTCATGCCCCGAGGCGTCCCCCGAGCCGTGACCGCCGTGCGGGCCTGAACTTGCGCCCGCACAAGGCTTTTTAATGATTTGCATAGCAAGCACATACTCAGAGTACGCAGATAAATTGAAACACAGATTTGAAACATAGAAAAGTTCTCTTTATTGATAATGAACATCTATTACAAACTCCTGAACGAGTCAGCTAATATGCCGAACGGCTTACAAAAGGGTTGACTCAAAATGAGATAGCAGTCCTGTACATTACATCCTTTTATAAACTCAAAACGATAAAGACCTCCAGGCTGGAGGATCGCCTTGCCACGGAGCTGCATTTGTGTATGAAGAGTTGCAGGCTCCTGACTCCAAAATGCTTCGGGGGCGCGGTGAAGATGCGCCAACAGTTGGACTGGATCGGGTAGACGACTTCGGCTCCTCGCTCGGTTCGCCTTGGTGCGGAGAACCTGTTTCAACGAGGGTCAGCATATCGAAACATGCTGGTGAAGGCGAGCTAGCCTGACTATACCAATCAACACGTTGTTTAGTGAAGCATGCATATTTGGTTGGTTTCTATCTTGCCTTAGTTCATTTACAGTTAAGCAGCATATTGAATTTACTGAAATGAACGTGCCACCGTTCGGTGGATTTTACCTGACCGTCTGAATTACCTGCACAATACTTACCTTGCCTTCCCTGCCACGAAGACACAAGTTAGTATGCAACAGGTTTAAATATACAGGGGATCACTGGCGGGATGCCATAATGGACGGGGCATAGTACATGAATGAAATAACAAGTAACGGAAAGTTGAACAGGGCGTCACAAGTTATTTCATCCGATACAGGCGACTATTCAGGAGTTCCGTCCGGATCGGATCGGTGCCAGTGCCCCAGCAACCGTCCGCAGGAACTAAGACCTTGTGCACAAGTTGTCCGTGATCAACATATACACTAAGTTAGCAGTTGAGGCAAATCAGGGCAATAACAGGCACGGGACAGTAACAGGAGGAGAGCTACTTTGGCATAGTCTCCCTATCAGATTATTGCATTCAGGATGAGTATGATCATAGCATAATTTAAAGAAGAGCATACATTCTAACTTGTATTATGCATATGATAAATATTTCCGAGCGAACACGCATGCAAGTAAGTAACCGTTCACAGTTTGATTGACAAGCAGTATTAACCAAGTCTATTCTCTTTTTATCTTGGTTTCTTTTATTTTACTTGGTATCATTTGATCGGGGCAACAGAGTGAAGCTGGAAGCAGAGCTAGCTAATCGGGTTGGTAGCCACTCACTTAGATTTTGGAAAGAAGAAGGAAAGAGGCGCTTCACGACTCCGTTCGCAAGCCGCCTACTGCTCGTTCACCTGCACACGAACAGCTCGATTAATACTTCTTCCTCTCTTTCCAATCTCGGAATAGAAGTGCAAGTCTATGAACGAAAACAATGAAAATCATTGAAACCGTTCAAGGAAAACAAGCAAATCCCAAAACCAACTCAAAGCACGAAAGCAACAAGCGACATCGAAAACCGAGGCAATAAAAGATAGCAGCGGAGAGGTCCCTCCTGACTCTGCCGCTAAGACGATCCTTGGGGCGCAGTCCACTGAATATGGGAATCGATTCCGAAGAAACAAATCCATAACGAGGACGAGTTCTTAATTCAATCTATCCCGATCGAACGATACCGTCTTGTGTTTCTTAGCCGCGCTCTCCGCACCGGGAGAACGGGGCGCTACATCCTACCCAACCAATTGGAAGTTTCGTCCCGAAACTTAGGAACAATGCTTACCGTTAGGGGTTATTATGCTTAGCACGGAGATCCGGGAGGGGACAAGCATCTAGCTGGTGGTT
>JAYESA010000043.1:362500-365000 GCA_036927795.1 Iris macrosiphon | reverse complement strand
TGGGGAGAAGAGCAAGCTCTTCATCCGTTTCCTTCACTTTACCCAGAAAAGTAGAGATAGTGGAAGGATTAGAGGCTAGAGATTCGAGGAGACCAATTTCTTCCGTAGTCTCTTCTTGGGAGCGGGAGGCCGCTAGCTTCTCGATGAAATCCCAGAGGCTTTGATTATCCGAGGAAGACAGAGGAGCAGGGAGGCCAATAGTCCACAAGACCTCAGAGCCAGCCCCGGTATAAGTCGATCCCTGGTGGGGAGTCCTGCTGCTTGCTTGGTCCGGCTTTACGGCCAGGCGTTGGGGGGACGGTAAGAGTGGCCTCTCCTTGGGGGCAGCCGCAGCCATCGGCTCCGCTGTGTGCTGGTCTTCTTCCCTCTCAGCAGGGTCTTCCTCTGCTTCCTGTTCTTCCTCGTATGCTTCCTGGTCTGAGGGTTCCTCCTCCTCTGCTTCCTGCTCTTCCTCATATTCTGCCTGGTCTGAGGGGTCTTCCTCCTCTGCTTCCTGCTCTTCCTCTTCAGAATACTGATCTGAAGAGTAATCATCATCCTCCTCCTGATATGAGGGGTCTTCCTCATCATCCTCCTGATCAGAGGTCAGCTCGTGCTCGGGGATGTCAGAGGGGGGGACTCCCTGGAGGTGTTCGGGTGTTGCATCATCTGCTGCAGGTTGAATAAAAGGGACCGGAGCCACCCCAAGAGGAGGTGCAGAACCCTGAAGAGCCTCCTGTGAATCTGCCCCAACACCAGGAGCTTGAACGGGTGCTGAAACCTGAGAATGAGGTGTTGAAACTTCCTCCGGAGCAGTGAGGAGGGGGAGTAACCTGGCTTCTCTGGAGGCCGTAGGAAGAGCTGCCACTGGGCTGTCGTAGTAGTGGGAAGAAGGACCGGGAATACCTTCCCTCTGCTGTTGCTCTGGGGGAAACCTATCCGGGGGGGGTGACACCAAATGTGGGACAGCCCCCTCCAGTTCCAGATTGCTAGGGGTGCTATGATCCCCTGCTTCCTCTACTTCCAGGCCATGAAATGAATTTGAAGTAGCCAGAGGAGCTTCCATATGAAGGGAAAGCTTGGACGAGGAAGACTGAATCGAAACTACCTTTGCTGAGTGCTCACTACTAGCCGTGAACCTGGTGTGCTGGTTAGTAGCTGGCCGTTGAATAGCTGCTGGAGACTTATGGAATGGACGAACCGAATTCTGCTTCAACTCCGGGTGAGCTCTAAAGCAAACTGTTTCGTCATGTCCCTGAAGTTGGCAGTGTCTGCAGTATCTCGTGTTTGTAATGTACGAGATCATTTGCGTGTATTCCCCTTTGTCTCCCGTAGCTATAGTGATAGAGTTTGGAAGGGGCTTGGCGAGGTCCACTTCCATGCAGAATTTGACGTAATGTGCATTGGCGAATTCCCGCGATTCCTCAGCCATCGAGAGGAACCTGCCAAAAGAGTTTGCCAACCTTCGGATGGCTGCTGGAATGAAGCTCAGAAGGTTTGGATTGGGGAGCTTCACCCAAACTGCTGCCAGTGAGGGTTCTTCCCTCGGGTTGAAGGAGGATGTCCACTTTAGGATTTTGAAGAGAGCAGATTCAATGGAGCCCGTGCCTTTGGTCCAGACTTTCAGGTGATCCACAGCACTCGTGAGGTGGAGAACGATGTGCCGCGGGTCCATCGGGGCTAGGGAGTAGTCGCTCGAGAGACCCCACCTGAGAATAGCTGCTCTAACCATAGGGAATTTAGGACAGCCCGATGGGAACTTCAGAATCAGTGTGTATTGGAATTGAGCTTCCATGGCCGACATCTCTGAAGGCGAGAAAGAAACTCTGATGTCGTCGACGTCAACTGCAGAATGAGGGGGTTGTTCCTCCAATTGAACATCAAGGATTACAGAGTTCTTTGAGATAGTTGGCCGGAGAGCTTGCAGAAATGATTTCCCAGGAAGTGTATTGCTCGGGGAGGCTGAAGTTGTGCCGGCAGTCTCCAACGTGGTGAAGTTGGAGGGAGGAGCTTGGAGGGAAGGGGTTTCCTGGGCGGTGGGGATGACTGAGGCACCGGGAGCCGCCGGATTCTTCCTAGCCACCGTGGCTAGAGGTGCAGCAGAAGCTCTCTCGAGCGGGTGCAAGTCAGGGAAGTAGACAGCAGGAGCTTCTTTGGCCAAAGAGTAAGTTGCTGACCTGTGACCGTTGACTTCCAGCAGAGCAGGAGAAATGTGAGGTGGAGGGAGTTGACCATTGACTTCAGGGTGAGCTGGCGGATGAAGACCATTGACTGCCTGGTGAGCTGGATAAGTTCCCTCCAGCTGGGCGGCTGAAGGGTGGCCCACTTGGCAGTGAGCAGATTGAAATGAAGGAATGTTTCCTTCCATGACCGGAGGATGGCCCACTTGCAAGTGAGCTGGAAGGGAATGGGGATCAGATCCTTCTCTGCCCAGAGGATGGCCCACCTGTAAGTGAGCAGGATCTGAAGCCTCCCCAACGGTCACAGGGAGTGTGACCCTGTCTCTGGCTGAAGGAGGGCC
>JAYESA010000043.1:332500-342500 GCA_036927795.1 Iris macrosiphon | reverse complement strand
GTCTGCCCCCGTGCACAGAAACTGCTTGCGTACGCAGAAACTGGTGCGTTTGCTAAGTTTGCCTGCCCCCGTGCGCAGAAACTGCTCGCTGCCTTGCCCCCGGGCGGCCGCTACACCCTGTCAGCCCCACGACCGTGCACAGAAACTGCTTGCGTGCGCAGGAAGTGCTGCAACCGCACGGTTTGTCTGCCCCGTGCGGCCTATACACCCTGTCAGCCCCGCCCCCGTGCGCATAAACTTGTTGGGTGCGCAGAATGTGCTGCAACTGCAGCGTTGCTCTGCCCCGTGCGGCCGATACACCCCGACAGCCCCACGCCCGTGCACAGAAACTGCTTGCGTGCGCAGAAACTGGTGCGTTTGCTACCGTTCGCACAGTTTGTCTGCCCCCGTGCACAGAAACTGCTTGCGTGCGCAGAAACTGCTCCGTTTGCACAGTTTGTCTGCCCCCGTGCGTTTGCTAAGTTGGTCTGCCCCCGTGCGCAGAAACTGCTCGGTGCCTTGCCCCCGGGCGGCCGGTACACCCGGTCAGCCCCACGCCCGTGCACAGAAACTGCTTGCGTGCGCAGAAACTGGTGCGTTTGCTAAGTTTGCCTGCCCCCGTGCACGGAATATGTTCGCGTGCGGCCAAATATGCTGCAACTCGTGGGTTCTCCGGCCCCGCGCGTCCGATACACCCACGGTTGGCCAATCCCGTGCGGGCGGGACGACCCGGTCGCCGTGCGCGTACACCGCCTTGCGTCGCGGGAGCTGCCGCCAAAAAGACTCATGTAGTCCGTAAAGTAAGCCCCTTTGTGAAACAAGTATTGTCCGGTACCCCTATCAGTGAGCGGGCATCCGTTTGGTGATCGTTTGTTTCGGTCGCGCCCCGGGGAGGTGGTGGCGGTATCGTGTGATAGCCACGGGGACAAGTAGTACTGGAGGATGCGGGCGTGTGAGAGCCCCGGGTACGGTTCTAGGTGGGGTCTACCGGCCTACCCCGGGACTTGGATGCAAGCTCCATGCGTCCGCCCTCGGGACGTGGCGCCGCAGCTAAGTAGTCGGTCTGGCGTGAGGGAGCGCCCGGTAGGTAAGTGCGGGTAGTGCGTCGCCCCGACGTGGCGCCCAAGTCGAGGGTCCTTGGGATGCGGGGTCCGGTCGCATGTCCAACCCTTGGGGGTACGTTTTGTTGGGAGATTGGGGGGGACGAATCTGTGCGACAAAGGGCTGGATCTCAGTGGATCGTGGCAGCAAGGCCACTCTGCCACTTACAATGCCCCGTCGCGTATTTAAGTCGTCTGCAAAGGATTCAGCCCGCCGACCGTTTGGAATTTCACTTCAAGGGTTCCCCCGCGGCACGTCCGCCGCGGAGGCGACATCCTTCGGCATGGGC
The DNA here is from genome assembly GCA_036927795.1 of Iris macrosiphon. NCBI lineage: Eukaryota > Viridiplantae > Streptophyta > Magnoliopsida > Asparagales > Iridaceae > Iris > Iris macrosiphon. Next base: position 341,131 of record JAYESA010000043.1, on the reverse strand, counting down.
CCATGGGGGCGGCGAGGCCCCTACTGCGGGTCGGTGGTCGGACGGCGGGCGCAGGCGCCGCTTATTTAGCTTGGATTCTGACTTAGAGGCGTTCAGTCATAATCCGGCACACGGTAGCTTCGCGCCACTGGCTTTTCAACCAAGCGCGATGACCAATTGTGTGAATCAACGGTTCCTCTCGTACTAGGTTGAATTACTATCGCGGTGCGGTCATCAGTAGGGTAAAACTAACCTGTCTCACGACGGTCTAAACCCAGCTCACGTTCCCTATTGGTGGGTGAACAATCCAACACTTGGTGAATTCTGCTTCACAATGTGTCACTACCACATTCTGAAAACAGGGGTATTTTCGAATTTTTACAATATTTAATATTATGTTATTTATAATTAATTAATTGTATAATAGTATATTGATTTAAATAATTATTATGTGTGATGTGTAATTAAATATATAATTATATGCAGTGTTATTATTTTATATTAGCTAGCAGACTGACCTAGAAGCCAGTAGATAGCACCTGTCCGAATTATGGAATTTTGAGGTTAATTATTTTATCTAGAATTTAATTCTTGGAGTTTATAATTAATTACTGTATTTTATTTAATATTTTGCGCATTTGCCTTTGCTTCGATATTTGGAGCACTATCCAGACTTTTGTCTTCCAACAAATTTCACAATCTTGCTCTAGACATGTCCGCCTTCAATTCTGCTATTTTTGCAACTCATAATTTTGCTCCCTGTGCATTATTTCTAGCCGCACAAAAATCGTCGCGGACGTTTATTTTAATTTCCTATTTTGTATCGTTGTGCGTTCCAATCAAAAATTGGAGGCCATCTTGACCTATTTTTCGTGCGGCCCAAATTAGGGTAATATTCTGTTCTGAGTCTTCTTCAATATTGGTATTGATGACTTGATCTGATTTTGACCCCAAGTACTCCAAATTAATTGTTGAACACAACTTGCATTTATTTCTATTTAATTTGAGGATACCATTTTATCTGATTTTTAAAATCCCAAATTAATTCCAGTGCCCTGCAAATTCAGTCCATACCCATCTTACAGCGCCCCCTGACCCTACAAAACATCGGACCCCAAATCGCCCGCCCAATTTTCGTCATTTTATGTGTTTGTGCAATTTCCCGAATTTAAGGGGCTAAGTTGCAATTATTCAATTGTAGGTGCCAACACCTAATTATTTTAACCAATGAGGGAGCCTATTAATTTTTAATAAAACCCTCAACCCTACATGAATTAATTTCCTTCATGAATCATCATAGCCACTCATTTAAGTGGGTCAATCCTCACCCTACATCACACCCTCTCTCATCCTATTTAATATCATGTCACCCTCAAACCCTAATCCCTAGACTACCTAGAAAACACCACCCTCACAAGCCTCCCTCTCTCCTACGTTGGAAAATTTTCTTTCCTTCTCCTTCTCTTTTCTTCTTTTCTTCTTTTCTTCTCCTTCTTTTTCTTCTTCTTCTTCCTCTCTTCATTGGGTTTTCTTTAAATTCAAAAGAGAGATAGGGGGGAACACTGTTCACCCCCCATTACCACTGTTCAGCCGGGTCCCTATTTCCGGCGGGCTGTACTCCTCCCCGGCGGATGCTCACCCGCCGAAGCCCTCTGCTCGTGCTCCTCTCCCCGGCGCTCGGTCGGCCATCAGTCCGGCGCTACTCCTCCCCTCGCCGCTGCATCTCCTCCACCCATCCATCCGTTCATCCACCCATAACCACCACCATCAACCATCGATTCCGGCGGTCCCCGACTGCCCTTCCCTCTGTCAACTCCGGCAGTCCCGCTGACTGCTGCCAGGCCGATCCCACCTCCGGTCCAGCGGTCGCTGGCAGCCACCCCGCTGGCCATCCTCCCCCATTCCTCCTCGACACTCCTCCCGTCCGGCGCCGGCGGACCCTCTGCAACTCCGGCTGTGTTCCCCATCAGCCGCTGCCCCTCCCCTCCGGCGTTCAAGCCCGGCAGCGCTGCTGTGCGAATCCGGCGGCCCCTGCTCCCCTCCAGTGAACAACTCCGGCGACCCCTCGGCGAAGTCCGGCGACCCCCTCTGTAAGCCCCTCTCTCTCTCCTTCCCTCTTTATATATATATCTATATATATATATATATATATATGTATATATATATATATATATATATATATCAAATGTATATGTATATATATATATTTGTTATATATTTTAATTAATGGGAAAACTAGTAAATATATATATAACCAAGGTATATTGTAGATATATTAATAAATGTGTATAGTATTAAATTAAATTAACGTTTAAAATATATTAGTATGGTATATATATATATTTTGTATATAATTAGTATATATACTTTATATATACTAGTATATGTATTTGAGTATATATTGATAATGTATATATATATAAATGTTTGTTTTTATATTTAAAATTAGTGTGAAGTTAGTATATGCTTTTAATTAAATTTGTATGTATAATTAATGTAAAGTATTTATATTTAGTTAATGTGGTAATTAGTATATGTATTTAATTTAAATTGTATATGTATAAGTATATATTAAATTGTATATGTATAGTATATATAATGTAAGTATTTAAAATATAAATAGGTATAGTAATTATTTTATTTAATTGTATAAATAATTAGTATATGTATTTCATGTAATTTGTATATAAAATGTAAAGTATTTATATTTAATTAATGTATTTTTGGCATATATATGAGTATACACTAGTATAAATTAAATATGTAATTTTAAAAGGTATATATATATATATATTGTAAATGTATTTAAATTTGGTGCATGTATAAAATATTGTAAGTATAAATTATTATGTTTATATATACATACAAGAATCATTATTTTAAAGTATATATATATTTTACTTATATCTATTATTGTAATTAAGGGATATTAAGATATAGTTGGCCTATCTAGTAGATGACCCCTACCGTACCTGGCATAGCCCTAAGGCCAGTGTATTTCTATTTTGTGTTAGTATAGCCCCTGATACACATGTTATATTGTAATGTGTTTATAGGACTGTTGGTTACCAGGGGATACTCTGGAACAGGACATCCATAAATACCAGCTAAGGACCCGAGGCAAGTACATTCTCTGATAATTTCCAATTCTTGATAATAGCTATAAGTTCAATGATCTTGAAATGTTACAACTGAATCTTTGACACTGTGCTACACGGACTAGTATAGCTTGGATCTGCAGTCATGAGATGTTACCTTGATTTTCGTATCGACATAATACACGACATTTACATTGACATTGACATTTACATTAGACATTGATATTAGACATTGTAAATAATTTATTAGACATTGTACTTAATATATTAGACAATGTTGTGTATTCGTGACGTGTCATGATTGGATCCACAGTACTAGTTGGGGGCGGGGAAATGGCTAGTGAGAAATGTGATCAAATACCCATTGCATAATTAAATATTATTGGTGTCAATCATACCCCCACGTATGATTAGCCAGACTGTAGCTACTGTACATGTCCCAAGCCGATCACATTTTGAAACTACTATTTCAAACACTTAGAATAGTTACAGTTCTCTATTTTAGATCATATACTACATCACCCGTATATGATACTGTTCCTTGTTCTTCCATTTTTATACATGCACTGACTGTATCATATTGCCTATTGCCTGTCTCTTTACATTGCCTGTCTCTCTTAAACTGTCATTACATTTTCTTCTCAGTAGCTAGCATGACATGTTTTATTGTATTATAGACATTATCAATTAATGGAACTGTTATTTGAGATTGTGCTTTGCTCCTTCCTGACTGGAAATATTTTTCCAGACTATGCCTTAGTGGACCGCTGTCCGACACTTTATGGACCTTATGCTGAGTAGCTGCAGACTTGGTAGTAGTTGTGATTCCAGGAGGTCTAGCTAGAAATTATTATTTCTTGTTAGTTCTTTTAGTAGACTATTTGGTACCGGATTTGTCTCCGGCATTTTGATGATTCTTGGATATTGTTAAGTTAAGTTTTTCTTGTGGACTTGTGTTGTGTTTAATTTTAAATTTCTGTTTCGAAATCTTATCGTGCTGTTATCCTGTGATTGAGTATATGTTCATCTATTTGTGTCATCCGTGCCTCCTAATGGAGATTGGATATTTGCGTGACATTAGTTAGATAGTATCAATACCTAGACAGCGTTCTACCGCCGATGCTGCGGCGTAGGCTGGACGTACCCACGCACTCGTACCCCTAAACCGGGTGCGGGTCGTGACACATTTTTAGTGGTGGCCCATGCAGGTCAAGACTTCGCGAGTTGTGCGATGTCGTAGTAGTGTGACATCCTTGTTATACTACTGCGTGCCTGCTATAGGACATAGGACATAGGATACTAGGACGAGAGCAAATACTCAATCACAATTTCTTGAGAGATTCCTGGGATGACCCCTGAGAATCTTGTTGAAACTTCCAATTTAAATTCATTCCCTTGTTCTGTCCATTCTCACTTATTGATATTGAATTTGATCATTGTTGATTTGTTATTAAATTAGGATTTTGGTTTCACTTGATTTGATTGTTGTTAATTAGGTATTTAAGTTAGGATTTTGGGTTTCATTGTAGGGTTGATTTTATATTAAAAAGAATTTGCAGACTGAATTATGATATTATCTGATAACACATGTCGATGAGGACAGTGAAAATGATTAACATTAGGGCTATTGGACTACGAAGGGTGGATTTTAATTTTAATTTTGAGGATTGAAAATGAATTTCAAATTTTAAAAATTTAGAGAGGTTGAGATATTATGTTAATAAAATCTTATTTTGAAGATTTCAATAAATTGCAAATTTTGAAATTTAAGAGTTGAAATATGGTTATTAAAATTTTATTTTTTGAGGATTCAGATTCGATTCAATAAACCTAGACAAGTCTGTAAGGATTTTGTGTGATTAAGTTTTCATTTCAGTATTTAAATAATTGACCTTGAGGAAAGTGTATACATTTACTTTAATTTTATTCGAGGAGTTATTGAGGAATAATTATTTGAGGATAAGATTTTATAATGGGAGAGATATGATAAGTAGGTAAGATGCATGTGTAAGGATATGTTGGCTTGAGCATGATTGATATTCACTGCAAACTGACTTGGGTGATCATCAAGGGTTGTACTAGAAAGTGCAGTACTTAGTATAGTGTATTGGAATTGATATGCATTGAGTGATAAGATTAACTAGTATTAGCGATTGCAGTAGGTAAGGAAGCTAGCAGTGAGAGTGCTTATGATAGAACTGTGGTACCTATAAGGATAGAGGTATCAACCATGGATGCATCTTTGATCTGTGCAATCAACTAGGATTATTCAAATCTTTTATCTTGAATGTTGCTTCTTTAGAACTGTACTGTCCTCCCTTGATGATATCGCATTTTGCCTAAATTGATTCTTTGGGATCTGTCTTCAGGATGTTGCCGAAGACACTATCTACGAGAGCGGGAACACCAGCTTTAGAAGGGTCTGCCACCTCTCCACCTGAGGGACAGACAGCAGTAATTCCTCCTACATCTCCGATGCACGTAGGTGATCTTCCTCCTCCACCTGTTCAGAAGATAGCCACAGCTGTGACGGACGACCTTCCTCCTCCACCGACTCTGATTTCCGGAGGTTTGCCCATTGACGGAGCACAGATGTTCACCTTGATCCAAGGCATGGTAGATGCCCAGAAAATGGCGGCAGATGCTCAGCGAGTTCAAGCTGAGGCTCAGAGGGTGCAAGCAGAAGCGCACCAGGCACAAACCGAGCTGATGAGAGAGAGCATAGAGAACGCTCACCAGATGGCACTACAGACAGTTGAGAGAGTTGCCCAGCAGTATCCTGGCCAGTGGCAGCCGAGGGCATTTCAGTATCAACAGCAGTACCAGGCACCAGTTCCAATTCGGCGACAACCGAGGGCATTTCAGTATCAACAGCAGTACCCGGCACCAGTTCCTGTACAGCAGGATCAACGAACTTGTCACTTCTGTAAGAAGCCAGGTCACCTTTGGGAGAGCTGTAGAACAAGGCTAGGACTTTGTTTGCTTTGCGGCACTGCGGGACATCGAGTAAGGGATTGTCTTCGAGCCTCTTATCTTCCCGGCCAGCGCACAACTTCAGATTATAGAGATCCAGTTAGGCTACCTGTGGAACCGTACATTGCTCAGCACCTGCAAAGGGAACCACCCCAGCAGGACAGGCATTTGCGATGACGGTCGGGGAGACCGATACTGCAGGTAATGTGTTAGCAAGTTCTGTTCTTTCCTTCATTCTGTTCCTATCTACTTGATTAATTGATTGATTCCTTGGTACAATAATTGTATGCATGATTTCTTGTTATAATGTAGTTAGTGGTACCCCTGATACAGAGACTGTAATACCCTGGCAAAAGACACCATGATCATACATAATCCCTTTAGGTTGCATGTTGTATGGGTGTAGGTAGAATTCTCTTAGACTTTGATTGTTGAGGATTTAACTGTAATAAAGATTAACAAAGAGGTTATGACTTGACAAAGAGAGACAAGGTGACAAAATTTTAAGGAAAAATATTAAATTAAATAAAGAGTTGGAATTTTGATATGGCGTAATTGAAGTTTTGTTAAATCATTAATTTTTAGAAAATTATGAAATGATTGAATTTATCATTGAATTTGAGAAATTTAAGAAGGCCATCGATATATTTGTTGGACTGCAAGTTGAGAACTTATATTTGAATATTGTATTGGAGGTTCCATAAGTATTACATCGTTGCATATTATGAGAAAAAAAAAAAATCGAGGGATAAGAACACCAATGGATTAGTGTTAAATTCAAATTTGGGACGAGATTCAATTTTTTGAAATATGCATTGAATAGAGTTCAATTAGAGGGTTGAATATTAAATTCTTGTATTTCGTTATAAACTTAAAATTTTAGAGAATATTGTGATAAGAATGTGATTTGACTTATTTTTGAAGATTTTTAGGGATATGCTATTTATAGAATCTTTGAAGAATTTATTGTGAAATAACAATATGGAGTAGTTCATGATTATATGATATAAGGAATTTAAATTTGATGGGAATAAATACATAAATAAAACCATCGAGGATTTAAAAAAAAAATTCGAGGATAAACATTGATTTAAATAAAGGGTCAAGAATTTAACATGACGGAAATTATGATGTATTAATTCCAGGAAGGATTATGACATGTTTAAGTTGGTTATTAATTTGGAAATTTGGGAGATTTATCAATGTATTTATTTATTTGCAAGTTATGAATTTTAGAATTTTACATGGGATGTGACATTTGGAGAATCCTTAAATATCATATTGTTGAGTTTTTGAGGAGTGGATATTAAATTCTGAGTATCGAATTAGTAGCTAAAAACTTTCAAGGAAATTTTGATGGACTTTGATTTTACTTGAAGATTTTTCAGGTTATACAACAATTTTAGATTTTTGAGATTTTGAAAAGACCTTGTGGATTATTCGTGGTTGATGAATTTAATTGAGGGAATAATAATGTGTATGATTAAATGCTAATATGAGGATTTTAAATTTCGAGGACGAAATTCTTTTAAGGTGGGTAGACTTGTCACTACCACATTCTGAAAACAGGGGTATTTTCGAATTTTTACAATATTTAATATTATGTTATTTATAATTAATTAATTGCATAATAGTATATTGATTTAAATAATTATTATGTGTGATGTGTAATTAAATATATAATTATATGCAGTGTTATTATTTTATATTAGCTAGCAGACTGACCTAGAAGCCAGTAGATAGCACCTGTCCGAATTATGGAATTTTGAGGTTAATTATTTTATCTAGAATTTAATTCTTGGAGTTTATAATTAATTACTGTATTTTATTTAATATTTTGCGCATTTGCCTTTGCTTCGATATTTGGAGCACTATCCAGACTTTTGTCTTCCAACAAATTTCACAATCTTGCTCTAGACATGTCCGCCTTCAATTCTGCTATTTTTGCAACTCATAATTTTGCTCCCTGTGCATTATTTCTAGCCGCACAAAAATCGTCGCGGACGTTTATTTTAATTTTCTATTTTGTATCGTTGTGCGTTCCAATCAAAAATTGGAGGCCATCTTGACCTATTTTTCGTGCGGCCCAAATTAGGGTAATATTCTGTTCTGAGTCTTCTTCAATATTGGTATTGATGACTTGATCTGATTTTGACCCCAAGTACTCCAAATTAATTGTTGAACACAACTTGCATTTATTTCTATTTAATTTGAGGATACCATTTTATCTGATTTTTAAAATCCCAAATTAATTCCAGTGCCCTGCAAATTCAGTCCATACCCATCTTACAGCGCCCCCTGACCCTACAAAACATCGGACCCCAAATCGCCCGCCCAATTTTCGTCATTTTATGTGTTTGTGCAATTTCCCGAATTTAAGGGGCTAAGTTGCAATTATTCAATTGTAGGTGCCAACACCTAATTATTTTAACCAATGAGGGAGCCTATTAATTTTTAATAAAACCCTCAACCCTACATGAATTAATTTCCTTCATGAATCATCATAGCCACTCATTTAAGTGGGTCAATCCTCACCCTACATCACACCCTCTCTCATCCTATTTAATATCATGTCACCCTC